>CM074442.1:13141647-13391647 GCA_037101425.1 Elopichthys bambusa | reverse complement strand
TAAGGTCAGTGTAAGAGAATCCCTAAAAATACATGCTGCAAGTAAATTTTGAATTCACCAGTTTTGGGAACCATTCCGGAAGCAAAACTACAAATCACTGCCGCAAGTCCCAAATCGGACCCAGTATCCAATGCTTAATTATTATTATTAAAGTGAAGTTAGGCATTCCACTCAGGATATCAGTTTATTTGATCAGTTTATCAGTTATTATCAGAAAAAAAAAAAGATATTTTTTTTTCCAGGATGTTTTTGGAGTTAAATTGAAAGAGTGATGCAGTAAATTACAAACAATTGCTCAAAGCACTTTTGTTAGATTTTACTAACAACCCAAAGTGTTCAAATTAAAAGACATCTTTTGCTGACAAATACACAGGGATATCTGGGTGCAGGTAACAGTACACACATTGTTTATTTACATATACTACCAACATTGTGACAATAAAAAGCTGGTTGAAAAGTTATCCTTTGATTTTGATATTTTGATATTGATTGATCCATTATGTTTTGAATTATTGGAAATGTCCCCGAAGAAAGAAACAGTTCTACCTATGTGGACATGCATTGAGGCCACTCTAAAGGCCACCTCATTGAGGTGGTTAATCTCCATTTTCTCTTACATGAGGTGTTGGAGGACAATGAAGAGATGCTGGGTTCTTGGGAGAGAATCCTCTTCCTCCCAAAAGCTGTGCTGAAGACTGTGTTAAAACACAGGCGGCATGAGGCTGAGCTGACTAACAGCTTGATATTCTTTTTCTCTATATGTATGTTTTGGGTAATTGTGGGTGTGCCTTGACCATGAAAATGCCTGTCTAATTTAGTGTATAAATGGTGCACACACTCTCATAACGAAATGGTTTATGCTCAGTTTAGTTTAAACTTTGTTTTCTGGCTTTGCAATACTGACCATCCACCACAACCTCTTCCTCCTCATTGTCAGTGCTGCTGAGTTTTTCAGGGTCACTCTCAGACAGGTCGCTGGGTGCATGGGGCCCATGCTGGGTGTCTTGTTTTGTCTTCAGTAGGTACGCAGCCAATCCCAGCTCCTGCTCTAGAGTAGTGCGCTGCAGAGACCAGAGGCTGATAACACGTAGGTCACAGTACTTTAGAGATCTGGGGACAAAGGGACAACATGGGTGAGAGGTAAGCCAAAGTACAAACTAGGGTTGCATGGAGATGTGTATAGATTTATAGTGATATTAAAATTTGGGCTAAAAGCATTGTAACTCTGCTTGACATTTTGAACCTAATAAAACACCAAATAGCCTGTGCTAGTAAAATAAATACATGAAATTTCAATTATTTTGAAAGGGACCTCAAATTGCCACAGGTATTTATTTTTCTGAGGTCATGTTGACCTCTGTACAAATTCATCAAACCATTATATGGGCAAACAAACAAAATAGATAAGAAAGCTTTAAAAGGCCCATTTCATGATTCACTGAACAATTTGCAGAAACTACTCTTAAAGGATTGTCGTTTTTTTTTTATTTTTATGAAATAATAAAAGAACATATTTAACAGCTGGATGCATGCTTGTAATGTAAAAAAATAAAATAAATAAATAAAATATGCAAATTAATAATGAGTGTTTTACTTGGGTAAAGACTCTCCAAGTGGATCCATGCCGGTTAAGATGAGGATACAGGGTAAAGCCTCCAGCTCTAGATATGTCCGAGGTGCCCAGTCTGGGTCTAAGATCTTCAGCCATACCTAGAGACATTTAAAAAGCAAAAGGATGCAAAATTTAGGGATATCAAGACAAATATGGTAAGAATAAATGACACAAAATTTTATTTCTATTTAAAAAACAAAGAATAGAAAGTAAATACCCTCAGTTGTTCCAGGAAGTGCTTTCCTACAGTGAGAGCAGAGCATGGATCCCCTAGGATGATTTCAAACTGCTTGTGGAGGCCGAGTCTGTTGCGGACATGGCATAGGCGCTGGTGGGCAAAGGTAGCGAGAGCTGGTGAGGGGATCCGCAAGAGCAGCATGTGACCATGATGGCTGGGACACCGCTGGGATGTGTTGACAAGGCACTGCACCATCTCCAGAGTCTCCACTGAGATGTGCTTCTGCAAAGCCTGTAAAGCCTGGCCTCCTGCTGCTGCCATCAGGGCCAGAGAGTAATGCTGGATCAGCACATGGGTGCGAATCACTGCACTGTGTAGTTTTGGGAACCTGAGGAGAAGTAAAGCGAGGGGTTATTACAAACCATCATATATAGAGAACACTGAGGCAAAAGTTTAGGGTCCGTTTTTAGTTTTTAAAGGGTTAGTTCACCCCAAAACCCTCAAGCCATCCTAGGTGCATATGACTATCTTCTTTCAGATGAACACAATCGGAGATATATTTAAAAATATTCTTGCTCCTCCAAGCTTTATAATGGTTGTGGGGGGGGGGGGGGGGGGGGCCTCCAGGGGGTTAATAAAGGCCTTCTGAAGTGAAGCGATGGGTTTTTTGTAAGACAAATATCCACATAAATGTCAGAGGATTTCGATATGAGAAAAGAGGAGCTTGAGTTTGTTGCCCAGCCCTATTTCTTTGAACCGCGACAGGCGTCTTAAGCTTGTGATACTCCCACATCCTACCTCATATATTGCGTCAGGGGGTTACTCATTTGGCGCAAGTCGCCTTGCACAGTATGCGTACGGTCGTCCATATATATACATATATTTTTTTACAAAAACGTATCGCTTCGCTTCAAAAGGCCTTTATTAAACCCCTGGAGCCGTATGGATTGTTTTTTATAATGGATGAATTTTTTTTCCTCAGGATTCTTTTTGAATAGAAAGTTCAAAAGAACAGAATTTATTTGAAATAGAAATCTTTTGCAAATGTTATTTTACTGCTACTTTTAATCAATTTAATGCCTCCTTGCTGAATAAGAGAATTCATTTAAATCTTACTGACACTATACCTTCGAAACAGTGTATATGCACTAAAGTGTATAAAATGTACATTAAATAATAGCTGCAATATTAAAAATAACACTGAAACATACCTCTCCTCGAGAGCAGCAGCCATGCTCTCAAACGAACTGTCATATCGTAGCAAAGGAAGGCCACTCCCAGAGCGGGTCGTCTCCAGCAGCTCAGATACACCAAAGTACTTTGTCTTCTCGTGATAAAAATCCACATCCTAAGTGAGAAAAACAGTAAGACAAAATCAAAAAGTTGTGTTGTGGTTGTGATTAACCTCTATGACTGATTCTAGGAGCTTAACTTCTTAACTTGGTTTAAATTGACAGTATGTGATGTTCTTACTTTGTTGAATCCAGAAGGCCAGTGGATCTCATTGTAAGGGCTGATGCGTGTGTACTGAGTCTGCAAGGTGAAGGGGAATGAAGTCACATGGAGCGTGAGGATGTTGGGAGCATCTCGAATCTGCCTGCAGTTCAACAGACCATCCACTAGTCCTAAGTTTGAGTCTCCTCCACTGCACTGTCCACTGCCATAAGAATAAAGATACAGAGATTGTTTCACCAACAGCCAAGCAAAGAGGGTACTAAGGCTCAGGGAGAATCATGGGAGTTCTGATACCTGCTGATGTCCCAGTGTGCATGATCATGCACCAGTATGAAGAGCGTGTAGGGGTTCATCTTGGATTTCTGAATGAGGCTGCTGATCTTTCCTACTGCGCTCTGGTTCAGCTTTACCACGTACTGCTCCGCCTCCTTCATTGACAAGCAGTCTTGGTTCAGCCCCAACTCCCGTAACACCCCTGGAAATACAACAGCAGGAAGTGAGATCTATCTGAAATATATAATATAATTCCTCAGTGGGATTTCTCCAAGTCTGCAACATGAAAAAATGCCAACAGCATAGTAGATGGACAGGGTAGAGAAGAAATTGTTGAATAAAGTTGTTATTTTTTGAGCACAAAAAGTATTCTTGTCGCTTCATAACATTAAGGTTGAATCACTGTAGTCATGTTGACTATTTTAATGATGTCTTTACTACTTTTCTGGACCTTAAATGTGGTAATTATGTTGCTTTCTATAGGGGATAAAAAAAAAACTCTTTGATTTCATAAAAAATATCTTAATTTGTGTTCCGAAGATGAAGAAATGTCCTATGGGTTTGGAATGACATGAGGGTATATCATTTTTGGGTGAACTAACCCTTTAACTTCACTTAAACAAAAAACAAAACAAAACTATTTTTACTGAGAGTATACTTCAAAGTGTACTTTCATCAAATAAAAAGTGGACTAGAAGTTTATCACTAGTAAACCAAGAGTAACAGTATAGAAACTAATTGTGTACTCAAAATTTGCTACTGTTACCCTTAAAAGTATACTTTTATAAACTAAAAAGTGTGCCAATTTAGTCCTAAGAGGTACTGAAATAGTACACTTAGTACAAGTAAATAACAAGTACACTGATTTAGTTTACTTAACACATAGACCTCCGGTTTTCAAGATAGTCCTAGACTAAAGTGCATGTTTGAGCTGTTTGAACTGAAAGCAACTTGCACACCAGTAATGCTTTTTTGTAAGGGTGCAATAGAGGTTCATAGATAATGAGTGGCGGTACTCTACCTGAGTTCCACAGGTGAAGGACGACTTGATGAAAGGTGACCTCTGAGGGCGGAACGCAGATTAAGAACTCCACCTTGTCAAAGGAACCGAGGTCCAGGTTCTGTGTGCTGGAATCAGCGATGGCACAAACGTGTGAGAGCAACTTCCGTGCCACAGCAAGCTGAACGGGCCGAATCTCATGCCACTCCACAAAGAATTCTATTGAAAAAGTGTTAACACACCTTACGCTGAGGATATTTATCACATTAAATTCATACTTGGGTACTTAAAAGTCAGTCTCACCGGCACACTTGGGTTTGGGACTGCCTCCTGATAGTTCTATAATAGCAGAATACTGGGAGGCGTTCTCAGGACTAGCTTTCTCCAGCAAAGCCTCCACATCCCCATCTGATAAATGGTATAGAGGTGCATTAAACACTGAATGGGGAAAGTGCCAAGGTGAGATCCATGTATTAAACCAGAAGTCTTACCTGGACCCAAAGAACTGAAATAGGACCCCAGCTCTGCAGCCATCCCAGAAGTCAGTTCATGGACAATCTCTCTCACACAATCACTGGGAGAGAGAAGACTTTCAGCTAGAGCACGAGTCTGATGCTTCCCTGTGTGAAAACGTAGATATTATAAAATGACCTTCAGCTTACTGCTGTGTTATACTATTTGTTATAAACAAATCATGAGATTAATATGTTTAATATGTTGATAGCTGTAGTTTTTGACTGTAAGTCATTGTTATTTTTTATATATTATAGTATTTATTCATATTTGCTAAAGATTACATTTAACGCTGTGTTATTAAATGATGTTTTTTTAAGATTAACTTGAAGTACGCATTAGATGATAGCAAAGGTTATCTAAATGTAAAAATAGTGGAACTAAACATGCACAAATAAATATCCAATATCAATACAGATAATGTAAAAAAAATCTAATGGCTGATAGCCAATATGGTACTAATATACTGTGCATTTCTAGTCTAAACACATATAAAAAAATATCTACCATTATAATTTGGAAATCTGCAACCTACAAACCTGTCACCACCACACATGACTCTATTTCCTGGCTCCTGTTCATGCAGATGATCACCACATAATTGGTCTGGCTCAATCTGCCATCCACCAGTCTGTGAAAGGTGTCCTCCAGCGCTTCGGCCAGAGAGGGCACTGTGTCCAGCACCAGAACTCCTTCCCCGCATGAGCTGGTGGCCAGTTTGGCCAGCCAGGGGAGCTGAGAGGGAGTGAGGGGCTGAGCGAGGAGAGGAGATGGAAACTGTGCATGTGTCTGCTGATACTGCCGGATCTCCGTCAGGTGTGACTCACGCCAGGAACGCATGAAGATCTGCTCCAAGTCTTCCATCAGAGGAGCCTGGTCAGGTGCTGTTGTAACATGACAGACAAATACACTTACACATACTGCTCATAAATAATTAATTGCTTTTTATTTATAGTATATAATGTAAAATAAGCACAGTTATATTTTTAAATATAGTCTTAGTCTGTCAACTCTTTTTTTTTTTTTTTTTTTTGCATTTAATTCTGCATTTTATTTTAGCAATGTCAAAGTTAAAGTGTTACATTTCAGATATTAAATATGTTTAATGTTAAGCACACTTACTAAATTTAAATATAAAATTTAGAGATTAAATATGGTTATTTCATTATGTTGATAGCTGTACTTTTTAACTGTAAGCCAGTGTCATTTTAGTATTATTTATATACTATTTAACAATTATTCAATTTTTGAATTAGCTTCAATTTTTATATTTTCAGTTTTCATTTTGTTTTAGTCATTTTGTTATGGAATTTTGTCCTTTTTATTAGATTTTTGAACATTTCCATTTAGCTTTAATTTATATTTATTTCAGTTTTACTTTTACTAATTTTACTACTTCAACTTAAGCTTAAAACATGTTGCCTTGGGAGCTAATTAAAATAAAATAGGTTTTTCATCTAATATTTATTTTTTTTATTTTATGTCAACTTTATTTCAATTAACAAAAACAACATAAATCATTTTAGATTTGCTGCAAGCAATAAAAAAAATAGTTGAAAAGGTTTCTCTTCAGCTTTATATATCTAACAGAGGGATTTCAGTCTTTATATTTTGCTTAAACAGTAAATATTTTTGGAAGAAACTCATCATATAGGGGATTTCTGGCATTAAAAAGTTTACTATTGGACATAAACTGTATGGAATGTGCATGTATACATGCACACTGAAATACTGTTGTTCTCACCAAGCTGCACTAGATAGTAGACAGTCAGCAGGATCAGCATCTCAGTGGAGATGGGCTGAATGGGAGCAGTACCGTACTGCTCGTAGACGAGGGGGAGGTTTTGGGAACTGCGATAGCATTTCTGTAGCAGGCCACTCACCAGCACGTCCCCGAGGTTCCCACACAAATGTGGCAGTGTCCCGTGCCCTACAGAAAAAACAAAACAAAAACAAACAAAAAAAACACGGTGTAACTGAACAGCTGGCCCAAGATAAAGTGGCGGGAACCGCTATCAGGACACTGATTACAACACACGGTAGACAAAACAGGCACAAACCATTGAAAACATTTTTTAAAGTGTCTAGGTTGTGTTTCTTCTACAAGTCTATAAACATTTCTAATATTTTTAATATTGTAATGTAATTTTATAAATATTAGTAACAGAAACTGGTGTTATTGTAGATAGGGTCAGAAAAAATATATAGTTTGTCACCAGAATTCAAGAACAAAAACATTTAGAATTCTTACCTTTAAAAATGACAGGCCGTAGTCCACAAGTCTGGAGTAGGTGATCAGGCACTGTGACAGACTCTCCCGGCGCAAGTGGCAGAGAGGACCCCATAGACAAACACCCAGATACCCCGCTGTCAGCTGAGGACAAACACATCCACACTTGATATAGTTGATGTAATAGTGTATCAACACTCACTTGACTTATGTGGTCTGAGCGCACACACATTAACACATCCTTAATAACCACCATCCCAAAATCAATCCCAATACAAAATCTCTTATGTCAGTGGTTCCTAAAAAGTCCGCTGGGGGGGCATGGGAACTTATATGTTTTAAGGTCAAATATGGATGCAAAAAAACAACAAAAAAACAAAAACAAAGCATCATTACATCAAAAAAAAACAAAAAAAACAACAACTTTCAATTTGGTAGATCTCAAAAATATCCCTGGTAAATAATATGATTCAAATGAAGGAGTAGAAATATTGTGTCTGAATGAAACCCAAATACTGCTGCCCACTGATCTTTTAATGATCTTACAGTGCACTTCAGGAAATATCCATCCCCCACACCCACCAGGACTCTGGGCTCCTTATTCAGAAGGACAGATTCCTTCACAACACAAGAAGCGGTAAATGAGGGCAGTGGATTTTATATCAGTAAAGATATGAATGTTTCTACCTGATTTAGTGCCACTGGCCATGCTGTTGGGAGCAGGTCTGGGGGTAACTTCTGTAGGAACAGAGGATTCTGGGGACCATCCCTTGTGTCTCTTCTTGGGAGGCCCAGAATTTGCCATGGTGCCTTAAAAAGCAGCACAACTGGTCAGTGGTCAATATGACTAACAAAAAAGTAGAAGACAACACAAACAAACAAACAAACAAACAAACAAACTATCTATCTATCTATCTATCTATCTATCTATCTATCTATCTATCTATCTATCTATCTATCTATCTATCTATCTATCATCCATCCATCCATCCATCCATCCATCCATCTATCTATCAGTCTGCCTTTCTTTCCATCAGTGTCCATCCATCCCTTAATCCATCCATCCATCCATCCATCCATCCCTCCATCCCTCCACTCTGCTATGTAATGTAACTTCAAGAACCTTCTAAAACCTTTTTTAAGTCTTTGCCAAGCTCACATTAAGGTTTACCTTGACAAACTTTCTTTTTTTCTTTCTTGTTATTATAAAAGCAATGGAATGTAAACTTGTTTTAAAAGTGGGTTTTGGTGTCATAGGAAGTGATTATTATGTTACACATTAACCAGACTGTAAACATGAGCAGAAATGCAGAAAGAAACAGAAAAAAAGGGCAGATGTGTTAAATCCTAATAAAAAAACCAAAGCATCAGGAAGGAAGTCTCACATTTTACAATGCAGACAGAGAGCAGGAGAGAGAAGGGAAGAGACTTTACAGCACCACTTTATGGAGGTGATAGTCAGAGAGTGTTGAAAGAAAAGAGAGGGATCTTTTACAGCCCCAAATGCTGAATAATGACAGACACCAACAACAAAAGAGGAGGAGGAAAAGGCCTAGACAATACAGCTGCCTCTTTTTAAAGAATTTAAACATTTCAAAAGGGGGGCTCTCTTTCATCGGAGGTGTGAAGTCTAAAGGGGGGATTAGTTTAGGGACTGTCCCTGTAAAACTGAGGTTTCCTTTTTCTCTGATCCAAGCTTGAAATATAAACATTAAGTGAATAGTGACTACTGAATAGTGAGGGGAGGATTACCTATTACTGTGGGCCTTCCAGGGCCATTGGCCACTATTCCAGGCTGTGGCAGAGGCTGCTGGGTTCCAGGAATATGACTGCCGTTGGTTATGGGAAGGGAGCCCTCAGATATATGGAGATGGGTGTTCAGATCTGGGTGATGGGGACAGGGTAAAATGTATCAGTTTAAAGACAAAAGAGATTCTATTCCTGAAAAAGTAAATACATTCATTGGACATTATGAATTTGGCAACAATAATGTAAACTTACTCTATCTGAACACCCTGTTTGTTTCCTACCTGTGTGGTTAATTGTGTTCAAGGCAGAGAGCGCTGAATTGGGAGGCAGGTCAGAGGGTCCATGTCCTGATTGTTCCTCTGGTCCAGCAGCTACATTACAGACTGCATGACTCATTCGGTTGTCTGCACATAACATAAGAAAAAAACAACAAAGTAAACCTCGGTAAAACACATAGCATAAACAGATCAACACTAAATTGTCAGCATTTTTGCCTGAAACCCCCCCCCCCCCTTTGTTTAGGAAATGTAAACATATAGTTTGTAGTAATAGTAATGTTCAGTTTATTATAAGCATGTGCTGCAGTTATTTCATCCACCGCTTTAAATGCTCAAGCTCTTTAAAGCCGGATTAATTCTGATTGGATGCCATTGGCTGTTATCGTTCATCAGCTGGAAAATTCCAACGACTTTGTTTGACTTTGTTGTGTAGCTGTGGTGTGGACTTTGCTATTTTCATCGAATTAGAATATAGCTATAGTTATCGTTATAGTTATCCTCCTGTGTCTGAACAAGCATTACACTCATTAAGGCATTCTATTGGAAAAAAAAACTCTGGATATGTGCATACACTGCCAAAGCTCTTTGGCCCAATGTTGACGTGTCACCATGGTAGCAGTGAGCTCAACTAGATGTGCTGGCCATCTGGTCTGTCAGACTGAGAAGGCAAGCGCTGGTGAATGTGTCAGGGTGACCCAAGATGCTGAACAGGGTCAAGTTAACCCTCATGCTAATCACTGGTTGTCAATAATCCATGCTGATGCTATACACTGCTAAAATAAGATGCCATTCAACAAGATTACCATAAAGTATAGAATGGTACCTTCATCGTCTAATCATTTCTGTTTAATCATACCTGTTCTTTTCCAGCAGATTGGTGGTCCCTTGACCAGAATGCCCTGTGCATTTCTGAGCAGGTGGTACTTTAAGTGCTTCTGCTTCTTAGGCTGCGTGGTGAGCTTCAGGTTGATGTGATTGGCAAACTCAGTGAAGTAGCGGAAGCCCTTTTCTCCACAGCCCATGCAGTTCCCAGAGAAACCTAGAACAGACAAGACATTCGGTAAATATCTGCTTTTTGTGGATGTATTCAAGTGCACAGATGTGGTCTACATTCCTTGGGGACCAAGTTCAGTTATCTAAAATAGAGACATAGTAGACAGTACTCAACTGAGCGCCTAGTTTCCATAGCCACAAACCATCACTGGGGGCAAAGGGTGCCGAGTTGAGTTTAGGGCCATAGAAACCTAAATTAAAGGGATAGTTCACCCAAAAATGAAAATGTGCTGTTAATTTATGAGATGGTAGTCAGAGAGTGCTGAAAAAAAAGAGAGGGATCTTTTACAGCCCTCCTTTTACAGGTGAATTTCTTTCTTAAGTAGAAGAGTAAAGATGATTTTTAGGTCCTCTGTGATTCATATAATGGAAATCAATGGGTGCCGTCACTTTGAGATTCAAAAAAACATATGCAGACAAAACAAAGATTATACTGGCTGCTTCTAACAATACATTGAGGTCTTAAAGGATTAGTTCACCCAAAAAATGAAAATTACTCACTCTCATGTTGCTCCAAACCTGTAAGACCTTCGTTTATCTTCGGAACACAAAATCATATTTTTGATCAAATCTGATTGCTCAGTGAGGCCTGCATTGACAGTAAGATAATTAACACTTTCAAATGCCCAGAAAGGTACTAAAGATATATTTAAAACAGTTCATGTGACTACAGTGGTTCAACCTTAATGTTATGAAGCGACGAGAATCCTTTTTGTGCTCCAAAAAAACAAAATAACGACTTTATTCAATAATATCTAGTGATGGATGATTTCAAAACACTGCTTCCTGAAGCTTCAAAGCTTTACAGATCTTTTGTTTCAAATCAGTGGTTCGAAGCGTGTATCAAACTTCCTAAGTCGCGCTCCCCAGTGGTCAACCATTGAAATTTCGAAACGTTTCAAAACACTTATGACGTAACAAAGCTTCGTTTACTGAAATCACGTGACTTTGGCGCTCTGAACCACTGATTCGAAATAAAAGATTCGTAAAGCTTCGAAGCTTCATGAACCAGTGTTCTGAAATCGTCCATCACTACATATTGTTGAATAAAGTTGTTATTTGGTTTTTTTGGCGCACAAAAAGTATTTGTCGTCACTTCATAACATTAAGGTTGAACCACTGTAGTCACATGAACTGTTTTAAATATGTCTTTAGTAGCTTTCTGGGTGTTTGAAAGTGTCACTTTTTATCAAAAATATCTTAATTTGTGTTCCGAAGATGAACAAAGTTCTTATGGGTGTGGAACGACGTGAGGGTCAGTAATTAATGACAGAATTTTCATTTTTGGGTGAACTAACCCTTTAAGAAGCGAAACGATCTGTCTTTGCAATAAATTCTAACATTATTTACAGCATTCTTACCTCTAATCCACAGCCTTGGCAAACGGCCCTGAGCGTGAGGTTTCTGTCGCATAATGACGTATGCACGGGAGCGACCTCACATGTGAGCTGATGCGGTTTGTTTACCACAGAGGGAGGATTGTTTTGCTTCTTGAGACCTCAATGTATCACCAGGAGTCACAGGTATTAATTTTGTTTTGTCTGCATATGTTTTTTTGAATCTCAAAGTGACGGCACCCATTGGCTTGCATTATAGGAAAAAAAGTGAACTGCATCTAAATTAACAGCAAATTTTCATTTCTGGGTGAACTACCCCTTTAAAGACCTAAACATGTCTCTCTGGCAAATGAAAATGTGGTCCCACAAGGTTGGGGTAGCCTGACCTAAGTCAGGGCTTTCCTATTTTCCACCTCGATTTCAAACTCTGGCTCTTTTTTATAATGAGGGTATTCAGGGTATTCAGATTCTGGTTCATCAGGTTCACTGTGTCTTACCTAAAAGTGCATTACGTCCACATTCATCAGGGAGAAAGCGCAGGTCCACCGCACACACCAGAATGTGATCAGGCACACTGGGAGATTTCGCGCCGACAAGCAGAAATCCAGGAGGGACTTCCAAAGACTCCGTGGCCATGGACGACAGCCGAAGGTCTTTACCCGCCTGACAGAAACCTAACAGAAACCAGAAATGCAGTGCAGTCTGGTCACCATTGTATCAGGACACAGTGACTCTATGAATGTACAGATCATCCATCAATAGTTTGAATGGTTATAAATGTTCTGACTTATGGCATAAATAGTCACTACTGATCTGCTCTGTTACATATGGTTCATATGATCTAACCATCTGTAGTACAGGATCCCTCTGGTGGAGGCTTCATCTGATATGGGATTGGAGGGCTGTTTGAATCTGAGCCATCCTCTTCATCATCATCCTCATCTATGCGACCTGTTGGGAAAAAATAAAATAACATTTTTAAAAAAATAAAATAACTAACTACATAGAATTAAAATAAACATTTAAGAGCTTTTATCACTTAATGCTTTAATGTCTGGTTAGGAGACGTATAGCCTAAGTAGGGCTGGTTGATAAATTATATAATATCGAGATATGATATCATATCGAGATAAGCACCCCCACGTTTAAGATACTGAAAACATCAAAACAAATCAAGAGATGCATTCTAAAAACAGAACACGGTATGAAGTGAACCCACCATCATGAGAATAAGGCCTTTGCTCTGCCTCCAGGTACAGCTGAGAGAACACAGGTCTGGGCACCACTGTGTTGGAGCGCAGTGACGCCTCTATGGAGTTGTGCAGCACTTCCTCAAACCGTGTGCTCTGAAGGTGTCCTGTATACGAATTTCCCATGACCTTTAATAGAATGGAGAGAATTTGTTATATAAAGATTAAAATGGCAAAAAAACAAAAAATGTATGCCATCATTTTTTATAAAAATGTTAATAAAGTTTATAGCAGTCATAGTGCCATTTTTGCAGTAAAAAATTCATTCCTTGATAAACTTGTTGTGAATTGTAATTTTTGAAAGAAAATGAATATATAACAATTTAAAAAGGAATATATCTTTTTATGACACACACACAAAAAAAAGACTAGAAAACAGCTGTTACACAGAGGTTATTTGAGGACATTTGATTTTAACTGCACACAAACTCATATAAGCTGATCTGATGTCAGTGACTCATCAGGCAATCACCCTCTCTCCATGGTCAGTAAATATGATTTAGCACAGAAAAAAAGCTTGAATCATTTACAACAGGCTGTGCAGAGAGACAGTTTCCCCAGTATAGTGGATTTTTGTAGGGTGTCCAATTTGCAACCTCATAAAGTCACCATGAGCCAATGTCAGGGCATCCTGACCCAGACTGACAGAGAGAGAGAGAGAGAACGAGAGAGAACGAGAATGATCTACAACTAACAGTAAACACAAAGTTGGAAACTGGGAAAGGCTGCGTTCACAGAATGAATAATGCATTTTATAGATTTAACTCTTTTCACTAGAACATTGTGTGAGGAACAGACTGAAAGTTATGGAAAGCCTTGATATATGCCTTAGCTTTTGTTCAACACCAATACATTATTTTATTTTTTTCAGTTAGATCTTTTTTCTAAATAAGTTGATCAAGTTCACAAAACTGGTTTGAAAGACTGATCTGGGCTGTATTCCCCAAAAGCATTCTAAGCTTAAGTAGAAGGGAGAGAATTGGTGCCAATGATTTTAACATTCTAGTTAAGGTATGGTCACATTAGTGAAATTTCATCGTCCATTGTCAATAGTGTAGTGATGCATGAAGAATCAGAAGTCGATTTCAAACCAAGCAGTTTTCTGTTGGTCAACATGACAAATTCGATTAACCAACTTGAACACGAGTGAAATCTGTGTGGGGAATGTTTTAGCCCTTATGTGAAATCGCATTGATTTCTTATTGAAATGACTGGATTTTGTCCACAAAATCTCGCAGAACAATGGTAAATGTGACTACACATTATTAGAAAAGCAGCCTTGGTTTGCACATTCAACTCACAGACTTGAATCAGTCACAATAGTTAACAGCTCATAGGAGGAGATTATCAGTAAATAATGACTTAAATTTGTTAAAAGAATTAGTTCATTTCAGAATTAAAATTTCCTGATAATTTACTCACCCCCATGTCATCCAAGATACAATATTTATGTCTTTCTTTCTTCAGTCGAAAATAAATTTTGAGGAAAAGATTCCATGATTTTTCTCCATATAGTGGACTTCACTGAGGTACAATGGGTTGAAGGTCCAAATTGCAGTTTCACGCAGCTTCAAAGGACTCTACACGATCCCAGCCGAGGAATAAGGGTCTTATTTAGCAAAACGATCTGTCATTTTCTAAAAAATAAATGTATACATTTAAAAATGTATATACTTTTTAACCACAAACGCTCATCTTGCACTGCTCTGAGATGCTTTTTTTTTTTTTTTTAGAAAATGACCGATCGTTCCGCTAGATAAGACCCTTATTCCTCGTCTGGGATCATGTAGAGCCCTTTGAAGCTGCATTGAAACTGCAATTTGGACCTTCAACCTGTTGTACCCCACTGATGTCCATTATATGGAGAAAAATCCTGGAATGTTTTCCTCAAAAAAGGAATTTAATTTAACTTAATTTACTTTCGACTGAGGAAAGAAAGACATAAACATCTGGATGACATGGGGGTGAGTAAATTATCAGGAAATTATAATTTTGAAGTGACCTAATCCTTTAAATCAAACAACTTTAAAAAGACATGAAATATAGACTATTACTCGTATGGACCATTGTTTATGGTGTGTTTGAATCCTTTTGTTTGAAGCTTGGAAGCATCAGTCCTGACTCATTGCAATTCCATGGAAAAGAATGACCAGTTAAGTCTTCAAAATATCCGTTCTGTTCCAAAAAAGGAAAAAAATCTTATGAGCTTGAAAGATGAGTAAATTAAGACTTTTGATATTTTGTATAGTAAGAACTATTTCTTTAACGTCTGCTTTTATTTTATGTTTAGGTAGGTATAAGACACTAGTGAATCTAATTTGCCCAATCGTGAGAATGGCAACACACTGAAGTCTCTAATGAAAAAAGCTCTGGGGCAGAAAAAAAGCGCCTTGGACATAATCCCCTTGCCTTTAAATGCTCTCTGCCATATGTTCCTTCTCTCAGCCCCAACACACATCCCACACACTGGGAATTCACAACACGGTAACACCTAAAAAAATGAAGAAGACCAGCAATGTCATATAAACATCAACCAGTACCACCAATAAAACTTTTATAAATAGAAAGTGAAATCCCATTATGTTGCTAGCCAGAATCTGGATCTTATGGGAAAAAAAAAAAAAAAAAAATTCTGACTTTTTTTTTTTTTTTTTTAGCTAGTCAGGAGCTGTGCTATTGCCCCCAAAAAAACATATTAGCATTTGAGCTGAGGGGGAGAGAATGGCAGTTAAATAAACAAATGCTAATGCAGACAGGCTCTGCAGATAGTTGAGGAGATAAAAGAGCAAGACGTGACAGCAGCGAGAACATTCAACAGCCCCATCCTCCCAGACAGAGCTTCCTTACAGGGAGGTGACGAGGTCTTTCATCTTTCTCGGACTCCCCCCCCACCCCCAAGACAACATCACCCAACTATTGTGTCTCTGTTTATGGCCTTCTCTCTTACAGACAGTCCTCTGTCTGTCTGTCTGTCTGTCTTACCTACACATCTTTCTGACACTCTTTACACTGCACTTCAAATGCTGAAGAATTGGCTAGAAAATATCACCGCTGAGGGACATTTGTCCCCTGAATTTCATGTTAAAGCTGGTTCACACTGGTCCAACAAACACCACCAGGTTTAACACACCGACCAAGAAAACCAACCACTGGACATGAATATATATACTACCATGTGTATGTATAAGTGACAGGAAAGACATTTATAATGGTACAATTCATTACTTGCACGCTGTGTGGAAAGTTGTGTGTTCACAAACATCTTAAGTGTGCATCCAAAAAGCTGTGCAAATACTGAATTGAACTCTTTCACGTCTTCTTACACTTGAACGGACTTGTCGGTGAGTATCTTAGTAAACATTGTCGGTTATGGCTTAAGTGAATGTAAACAGCAAAGAAAGAAAACGCATGTGTATCAGTATCAGTGTATTGGATTAGCTAGTGACAGCAGCCTAATAAACCTGCTGCTGTTCGTGTTTTTAATGTTAACCAAACAACAACAGAAAAATATTTTTTTTTTAATTTATATTAGTTAGGCTAGTAGTTTTAGCTGTGGTATCGAAATTGGAATAGAGAATCGTGAATGTTCACTAGCATCTAAAATTTTGGTGTCATAACTGCCTGTTTTTGCAAAAACTAGTTTTTGCTAGTAAAAAATATTTATGGCTGGTAAAAAAAAAAAAAGAAAAGAAAAAAGCATCGGCCATTGGCAGGTGTGGCAAAAAGTTGGCCCAGTACATAACTCTGGTATTTTGGCAGAAAATATTCTTAACATTGTAAGTTTTTCATAAGGTGTTGTTTTAGAATTTTAGCCTAATATTTAACTTTTCAAACAATCACAAAGTCTAACTATTCTAGAAAACTCAAAATTGAAAATTGCAGTTCAACTATGTAAAGAGATACACATATTACAACGGTGAAAACCACATTAGAAACATTTGGACAAACTATTTGTATCTCTAAAAATGGGCATCTGAAGAGCTGAAACAGAAAGAAAGTGCTACTTTCACTACTTTTTCATTCTCTATAGAGGATGTAAGAAGGGGTTGGATGGCTTTTAAGACTTTTAGCCTTGGGAGTTGTATGTGTAAGTGGGGGCTGGGGTCATTCCATGCTTCTCACATACAATAAAACCGAGCAGACGACTAGGAGAAGAGTCTGAAACAGAGAGAGGAAACTCACTGAACGTTATTGCTGATCAGGGAGTGGGTGACACAGCAGGTTTCTGCTTTGCCTCTGCCCACTGTCTATCTCTACCAGCACGCACACACACTCCTGCGTAAAGCTCGCCATATAGCAACAGGCCAAAGGTCAGGGCTGGCAAACAATGTTTGGCCAGTGCTTTGATGTGCTCAGGCATGGTCCAGCCAGAGGCTCAATGGACACAAAGAGGCTGAGAAGGGCAGTCAGATAGCACCGCTTCATTCTTCTCATCACCTTTAGCCTTTGACCCCTGCACCCCTGCGAGAGATCACATTTCAAGGATGGCAAGTCGCATTCAGACAGGTCTTTTTGTCCAGTCTTAAGGCGTGTTGGGCAACTGCGGGAATCATTTGTTCATTTTCAGCAGAAAGAAGCATATATTACTGGATAAAAATGGAGATATCTGGTAAGTATCAAAGCATGATGCTTTTCATATAGCGAGTGAGTGTCACATTCACAGGACCTGTACACAGACCACCTGTCCTAAATAACCTATAATCAATACCATTACACTTCAATGGCATCAGTCCTACTAAGTCAACACAGTCTAACTGTGATATGTGCAGAAAATACCCTTCTGGCCCTGAATGTTGTGAATAACCCCTCCTTGTTCTCACAGTCCAAACACCAGCTGTTCCCAACAAAAACAAGCTGCCCTTTCCTATAACAGTGTCTTAATAACAGATACATGTCCTTTTTTGACAGCTCAAGTAATTGGTCAGTCCTGAGTTTCAAGATGACCTTTGTTCAGATCACCTGAGGCTCTTGTTACCAATTTCTATAATTACTACTTCAGTCTGACAGACAGTTTGCACTTTTGCAGGCTGAAAAGGCTGTTTGCTTGTGACAGAGCTTGTGATGAATAAAGGCTATCTCCGTCCAAAGGGCTAAGTTAGTTTTCTTCCCAGTGGTTGAGTAGTTTTTTTCCCCCCCAACACACTCTTATGGCAATTTGTAACTATTTTACGTTTTGGCGAAATGGTGGCTAATTCGTATGAATTTGTAGAATCTAATTTATCATTTTTCGTATGATCTGCTAATGCACCACAGACGTTTACGTTTTGGGGTGGGGTTAAAGGTGAACCTTTATGCTTACTTCTAGAAATTGTATTTCGTACACAAAACATAATGAAAATCACATTGTATGTATTTATACAGAATCACCACCTTATGAATACATTTTCTCAGGAGATTGGGTTAGCTTTTGTGTAAAACATATTGATACATGACAGCTTCATATATAATAGAATTATCTGAAAATATATAATGACAATATAATAATAATGAGTTTTATTTATATAGTGCCTTTCCAGGGCTCAAGGATGCTTTACAATGAAACAAGGAAGAAATAATACTACAAAGTAGACAATGATGAGAAACAATAGTTAGAAAATACAGTAAAGGAACTTTATATAAAAATGTATAAAAATAGTGTATTCAATGAAGCAAGCACTACTAAGACAGGCTATCTAATGTAGACATGCAACATCTACACAAATAAATCAGGGGAAATGACAATACGACTACAATATTATTAAAAGATTAGTCAAATTCAATATGTCAGCTTGATCAGACACAAGTAGGAGAGTGACAAATCACATATTCCTTCTTCCTAATACAAGCACACTTGTTTTGCAGCTTCAGCTCTCAAACCTTACTGCAAGCAAGGATTTTCCTTCATAAATATTGTTTAGTGCACTTTTGCTTCTTGGATATTGGTATGAGTGAATTTATTCAATTTGTTATTATTATTTTATTTTGTATTGTGAAGCAAATGGTGGTGTTTTTTCCTGCCAATGTTTGTCCTTGAAAGAAAAGAAGAGATAAACTGTTTGTGTTATCTACAGTGGGAAACGGAGGGAAATCCAGCAAATCAGATAATACATTTAAACATTCTACTCTTTCACAATATAAACAGAGCTTACTATTCATATAGGATAACAATAGCAATAAGTTTCGGATTCTTCCAGCAGTTATTTGTAATTGTAGACACTGTTTAGAGTTAAATAATGCAATACAAAAAGTTTAACGTAAATAATCATTACAAAGTTTTAAATAGAAGGAGTCCTGCTGTCAGAAATAACCTCAATCACATTATGTTCAGCATTAGACTCTACAGGGAATTAAACTTGTGTGCAACAGGTTAGTTTGCACTGTCAACATGTAATACATTGTCCTAATCATAAAATAAAATCCTCAACTGCAAATCAGTGACAATATTGCCATTAACTTCAAAACATTCATATTGCTTATTAATTACATCACAGATGGTCAAATAATATAGTAATAATGTTTTATCTTTGCATTTGATAAATAATCATGACTTTATTTCATTTCTCAATCAAAAAGTTATACTAGTTATTAGTTAAAAGTTATATTATAGACTAGAGTACAGACTATAACAAAAATTACTTTCATTCAAAAGTCTTTTGCAATCTTTAAAGTCTTACTATGACAGAGTATTTAGGTGTATTTAGCGATGATTTTCAGTGGAGATGTGCTGGTATCAGAGTATGTATGGAAACGGTATTTTTTCCTATATATTTACTATAGATCAGGTAATGCAATAAAGCGCAACACACTAAATGCAAACACAAACTTACCGTTAATTGACTGGGAAAGCACTCAGATATTCCAGGGGAAATTGACTGGCATCGGACTGTTCATGTACATATCTCCAAGATGCGCGATTCAGCTGACTCCGTTAAGCACAAGCGGTCAACCCTGCTGTGAAAATGCCCGTGCCCGCATGTGATGATTTTTTTTTTTTTTTTTTTTACAGCGAACAGGACACCCCTCCTTACTTGTGTGATGGTATCGCCCCTTCAGTCTCTGTAGATGGTTAAGTATGAGGTCTTTGCGCAACAAAAGTAGGCGTTTCTGTATTTGTGGGTGTTTTCAAACTAGTGGGTGTTTATTTATCATGTAATGAAAATGATCCCCTTCACCCGACTCCAACCCTAAACCCTACCCACACTCTGACGTGAGCAAATTAGGTAACGCTCTCAAAAACGTCCCTCTGTTTATGGCCTCGCCCACTGATCATTACTGTCCTGCAGAGACCTGTACTTGTGATGGTTTCACCCAACTTCACCGTTTGAGCGGGATTCTCTGATTTTGTCCTTGATAGAGTTAATAGAAAGAAACTGTCAGGTGTAATTTTAACACCAGGTAAGTTGCTGCTTTTTAAAAGTAAATAAAATTCGCAGTTCACAAATGTTGTTACTGAGGTAAAACCATGGGTAATTTTCCTAAGGACTGGTGAGGTTAACTCTATATTATGGACCAAATAAAAGCAAAATCAATAACAATCATACTGAGATTTTGTTGTGCTGTGCTTTTTTCACTTTACATATATAGATGGAGGTCCCAGAGTTTTACACAAACTATATAAACAGACCAAGTTGTATGAATTTGTAATTTTTCAGTTCATCAAGAAGATTGACGTGACAATTAATTTTATTCAACGAGCACATATACAAACATGAGTGTATCAATCAACTCTTTATGGCCATCTGCTGGACAAATTGAGTTACAACACCATTTGTGTTTAGAAGGTTGGAACCTTTCCTGTCCTGTCCTATCCTGGTCCAACTGTATAACCCAGACTTCAAGTATTACCACTTTACGGTAATCATTATATTGAAAAAATATATATAAATATTCTGTAGAACCTTTCTTGTGGCGTTATCACACCCAATCAATATGATCACAATATTATTGTGATATCAATGACCTCAGCATGTGAAAAACACCCCCAAAAAAACACTGTACTCTAACAGTTGGACCCCATTGACTTGCATAGTTTTTTTGCATAAAAAAAACTTGCATAGTCAACTGTTTGGTTTCCCATATTCTTTTAAATGTATTCATTTGTGTTCAGCAGAAGAAAGAAATTCATACAGGTTTGGAACAACTTGAGGGTGTGTAAATGATGACAGAATTTTCATTTTTGGGTGAACTATCCCTTTAACCATTCACAGAATATGGAAGCCTGTATGAAGTTAATGACTTCTATCGTACGTTTCCTCTTTTCCACTCGTCCGGTGACAGAATTATTAAATTGACATGAGTATAACACATAACTGTCACCCATCGTGTGTCGCTGCCACTAAATGTTCATTTCTCATTTTTTCCCACAAGTCTCGGTCTTCAGCAATCTGTCATCCTGACGGCTGCTTATTCCCCCACTAAGTGCCCACAGGCGAATGTGACGCTCATTGGTGACAAGAGCATTTTAGGTTGTCATGCACTAATGTAGAAGTTCCCGGGGATCCAACCGGTGTATTCATCTTCATCTGCTTGACTTTGCTCTTTCCGCTGTTGTCATAGCTTTGGTAAATTAAAGATAGCCCCTCCCTCTCTGTGAAGAACACTGTCAACAATTTACTCAAATGCACCTCATTAGCTGGTCACACTGCCACTCAACTGCAGATTTAGGCTTTTAATCCAGGTGAGTTATTGTTACTTTGTCATTAACAGGCATCAACATCAACAGAACCTGATGAGAAAACAAGAGCTGGAGCTTGGCCAAAAAAGGAAAGCTTGCTGGTGATTCATTGGACCAGACCACACCAGGTTCCCCCACCCCAATAGGAGATAATAAGGCCATTTATATGGGTGTCAGTGGACAGGAAGCACGGCCATATCTGGACTCTGAAGGGCAGACAATCAAGTCTTCAGAAGGAAATGTTGGAAGGTGAAAGATTTTTTTTTTTTCCCTTCAAATAATACTTTGGACCTTTTATGTTTTGCATATGTATTTGGTGGTCTTTAATTAACTAAGAAGTACATCAACATTGTAAAGCAACTGTTTGCAGGGCAGACTTTTTCACCCAAAATGGCTAAATGTTGCTGACTCAAAACTGGTAACACTTTATAGTAAAGTTTAATTAGTTAAATGTACACCATGTAACCCTTTTTTTGTTCAAAATTAACACAATTTAAACAATACAGTCAATGCATCATCCTTCCTTCTTCCAAAATGTGTTTCACTATGTAAGCCTGTTATTAGGGTATATTTTTAGGTTTTTGCTGGAAATTGCGTACTCGCCCATGCGTCTCGTGACTCTCGTCATATCCGTAAATAGAGAAAAGTTGCTCTGGCTACTTTGACGCATGTATGGTGTGGGAGTGGCATAATTTAATTGTCGCAAAGAGCGAGAGAGGTTGATATAGTACACACTAAATCTCGAACCTCCGGGGATTCACCCATTTTTTTATATAAACGCTGAACAAAGGAGAGTCTGCTGGAAAAAAGAGAACGCGGCCGCTCGTAATAAAACGAGAATCAACATTGATTTTTGGAGATGGCGAGAACTGAGGGATTTGAAATTTTGTAAAAGCGACACAGATATGCCGTTTTTATTACTCAACAGGTGAGTAAGGTATTTTATTGAACAGATAAATTGCCATATGTTACTCCTTAACAGTTCAAGCATCATCTATTGTGAAGGGTCATTTCATTATTGATTGTTTTTGTGCTGTGCTGGAATTTATTATCAAGGAAGTACTGTGTTTATTAATGAGTGTAGCTACAATAACGTCTTCAGCTAGTAAGCTTGAGATCCTTTCCATTTAAGCTGGTTATATGTCTTAAAGGGGTCCTATAATGCCTCTTTTACAAGATGTAGTATACGTCTCTGGTGTCCCCAGAATGTGTCTGTGAAGTTTCAACTCAAAATACCCCACAGATCATTCATTATAGCTTGTCAAATTTGCCCCTATTTGGGTGTGAGCAAAACACGCCATGTTTTTTTTGTTGTTGTGTCCCTTTAACTGCAAATAAGCTGCTGCTCCTGGCCCCCTTTCCAGAAGAGGGCGGAGCTTTAACAGCTTGTGCTTCAGTATCTCAACAACAGCAAAGCTGGAGAATCTCACGCAGCCAAAATGACGATTGTCAGTAACGGTGTTCATCCTTGCGTTGTTCAAACTGGATTCGGACACTGATGGAGAGACTCAGGAAGAAGTTACAACTTATAGAATGCATTTGGATGTTTCTGAATGGTTAGTGGATAAATTTATGTAGTTGCTGTGGAGTTGATTCAACTCATCGACTAGCATGTGCCATCATGTTAATCTTTTGTTCAAATCCAGTGTTGAATTGACCCTCGTGTGTGAAGCAGTCCAGCGTAAAATGACAGCATGGTAACAACACTTTACTACAACAACTCTTCCTCTTCTCTAAAGCAGCCCAACATGGCCTCGGCCCCTTTGTTGCGTGTTTCTGGGGGCAGGGTTTATGTAAATTTTGACATCACAAACCCCGGAAGAAGCTCGTTGTAGTCCCTACCAGCCGTTTGTTGTAGTCCTTAAACAGAGAATTCTTAAAAAAAAATAAAAAAAAATCTCCCTTTGCATTGAACTTTGAGCATCGTTTTTACTTTGCAGATGTTGTATATGCTCTAACAGCAACATTACACACTAACTGAAGTTAGAAAAGTGAAATCATAATCAACTACCCCTTTAAGCCTAGTAGTGGACTGAATAGTTGGATAACCATATTCATTCGCAGAGCCGAAGCATAACCAAAACAATGTTTTTCTGCAAAATGTATGTAGTTTTGTAGGTATAGTGTATAGGTTTATAGCATTTATTAATGCAAATGAATAAATATAGTTAATTATTGTTCATAATACATTAATTTTAATTTTTAATTATGATTTAATCTTGAAATGTAAAATTATTATTAGTTAATGCATTAGGAAATAGGAATAATGAACTAACAATGAAAAACAAGTGTTTACAGCATTATTAATCTAAATGAATAAATATAGTTAATTCATGTTTGTTCAGACTACATTCATAGGCCTGTTTGAATTTATACAACTTGAAATGTTAAAAAATGTATTTGTATATGTAAAATGAACATTAACTGAGATTAATAAACTAGTTTATAATTCTTTATAGTGGGATGCTATCCCTTTAAATATCTGCTGATGGGACAGGTATTTCTAATTTACACACAGTGATTACCAAAGTCATTTTAATGAATATCATTGCGATTTTGCAAGCTGTAAAGCATATCATTACCATTAGGCTTTTACACACTAGCCTAACTAGGGATGCGTTCAGCAAAGCCTTAACAAAGTCGTTAAATCCATTTAAAATAAGAGCCTTATTTGAGAAGCAATAAAATTTTAAATTATTTTATTACCAAAAGAGTATTTAACAAGTAGCTGATTAAATGCCAAAGGCAGGTTATCTAAGTTTAACCTTCAGAAGAGAAAATGATCAGAGTCTGCCCCTGGCATTGTTGGATAGAAATATCATCCCCCATTATCCCGCCACACCTGAAGTTGCAAATGGCCTTTTGTGGGAGGCAGGGAAGAAAATTATGTGATTCAATTAATGACCGTCTTTATGTGAGAGAGGGATAGTATGGAGGGAGGGGGTCTGGAGCAGAGTGTACTGACTCTGAGTACTAGCAGTAGCATCTGTAAGATGGATTGCATTTGTATAATATAAGAATATATGATGATGACCTCATGTCTGCACTTATGCGTCATCACAGAACTCATTTACACATTATTTATAATGTTTATGATGATGATGATGATAAATAAGTAAATATCAGTAAAATTAGGACAATACTATAAAATATTGTATACAAATATAGATTTTTAACCCATAACTGTTTTTGAGTATAAGCATGATAAATACAAAAATATTTTATAACCAAGTTACTCATAATGTCCCTTACGGTTAATTAAAAAGTGTCCTGCACTTATTTGCATACAAAATACATTTAAACCATGAAAAATGGAAAATAAATACACAATCATCTATGAAATATGGCTCATACCTTGCTGACCGTTCGTAATTATTCTTTTAATTATCTGACATATAATTTGAGTGCTGTGGCTTCTCGGGGTTGCCGGTATTAAGCTGTAAATATTAACGGACGGCAGCAATTCACTCACAAGAGGGTTGCAAAAGTAATGAACAATGTGACAGCGGCGTCTTAATTAAGCAGGAAACACCTAGACCGGATCAGGTCTGGACCACCGGAGAGACAGTTCAATAACACTGTCTAAACGCGAACTTACCAATCGTTCATTTATTTAAAATATGGTAATTAATTAAAATCAATAACATTGGGAAAAAATGATTCCACAAATGAGCAAAGGTATTTTACCAAACCTAATGGTTTGGTACATTGTGATTTATAAATTATATATTTTCAGGACTTTTAAAGCAACACAATAAATCAGTGCACATCTACAACATTCCTGTAAGGTGTTAATTGTTGTGTGTGTGTATGTGTGTGTGTGTGTGTGTGTGTGTGTATGTATATATATATATATATATATATATATATATATATATATGCTAAATTGCTGAAGTTGCACATATACAATATAATATATACACACTCCAAAAAATGTTGTTTTAATATTTATTAGGTTTAATAAATAATAATTAAATAATAAACATTTATTAAATTGCTTATTAATAAATGTTCACCTTTTTGATTATTACTGTTGCCTCTAGTAATTATGTGTCTGATTTTTAATTTCCAACCTATTTTGGGTTTATTTTAAGCCAGCTAATGCCATATAGTATTTTTAAACAATAGATGAGTTAAATAAAACTGCCCAGCAGGATGGTCAAACATTTAATCCAACCACCGGGTTTGTCCATATTTAACCCAACTTGGGTTGTTTTTAATCCAGCATTTTTTAGAGTGTAGATATTAGAAGATCTAAAAATCTGAACTTTTAATATTTGTTATAAATTCCCTTCTTATTAAGACTCAGATATTGTATCCTTAAGCTGTGTGTGTGTGTGTGTTTCAGGTGCACTCAGTGGCTCCTGTGAGGCCATGGGTAGATGATGAAGTATCAAATGTTAGCCGGCCTCTGTGATGAAAGTCTGAAGCAATAAGCTCCAGTAGCTAAAAGGATCTGGTTCAATAGCGATTTACCTCTAAACTGCTTAGGGGTATCTCACAGGTGCCAAGAAGCTTTTTATTTGATACAGTACAGTAGTATTAATTCAGGTTTCTTGTTTTCATTTTTATCTCAATTTATGTCGTATGCCATGAGTCTCCCTGGGAAAATATTGCCTCAAAGCGCTGTCATATGAAACGAATAAAAATCGGTTGTTTGACCTGGCTGTAACAAGGTTAATTATATTTTGCCATCTCGCTTTTCAATTTTTCTGCTCAATGAATGAGTGATATGTGAGCTCTTGAATATTTCAAGGTGAGCAGAAACAGAATAATAGCTAGCAGTGTTTTGAAATACTTCATGTCACTGTGATCCGAATGTAATTAGGTCTAGTTTTTTTTTTCCTTGAGCTTTTGGCCTGGACTGTCAGGCACATATTTGATAACACGGTCCACCTATTTTAAGGTTAAACTAAGTTAACTTTTGCCTGCAGAGACATAATTCATTGTAATAAGTAGTCATTGCCACAACAAAATAGAGTAATAGAGTATGCAAAGTAATACTCTAACAGTGGTTCTCAACCAGTGAGCCGGGACCCACTAGGGGGCCTCAGCAAATTTCCAAGGAGGCCCAGGATTACTTAAAATTATTTATAATAATAAATTCTAATTTTTAATACAATTTTATTGTATTAATAATAATAATAATCTAAAACATTCAATTGCTTTACAACAAACAATAGTTTTCCAGTTTCTTATATAAAAAAGATTTTTTTTTAAAAAGAAGCAGCTTTGTCATAATTATATAAAAATACTGTAGTAAAATCTTAACTTTTTAGAAGTAATAAATAATAATAATAAAAACTATAGTATAACAGATTTAAATATGACTTTAATGACTTTATTAATGACTTATTAATGTAAGTTTTTTTGTAGTGTTAGCTTACGTTCTAAAAACAATAAGCAAGAATGAACGTAAATTGGTGCACTGTACGAACGAGGCGCAAGCTATTACAAGTACACAGAAGCATTCACCCTTATTGTCAATGGGTAATTAAAGTCCAACACGCCATTGGTGTGATGGCTTTAATTGCCCCTTTAAACACAATACATTGTAATTAAGCGCAGGGCGCGCGGGGTGGAGGGTGAAGGTGACAAACGGATGGCAAATGATCTGAGGATACGCGGATTTGATCCACAAGTTTAATAAGATGTCACGCTCGTGCTCCGCCTCGCGAGCGTCTGCTAATTTCGGCGCGCACGGGCATTCTCTGGAGGTGTATCAGCGCGCACGGCCCAGAGCTCCTACACACCTCTTTTCTTTTCTATTCAGAGAGCAAACAGCTTGCATTACCCTGCAGGTATCGCAGGCATACGCTTTCACCTTCACTCTTTCTCTCCGGTCACTCCCCAGAAGAGCGCGCGGCAAAGTTTTGCTCCCCTTCTGCCCCTTTTTCCGCGCGTATGCCGCACGCAGGCAACGGTGCGTGGCCCCGCTCAGCCTTATTAAAAGTGGAAGGCGATATTTCACCCTCAAGAAATATAACAAGATAGACAAGTGAGCAAAGCTAATCCTGGGGATGAAATTAGCAGGCAGAGTCCGGGGCCTGCTGGAGATGATGAACGAGGTTGAACTACCTTACACAGGCGCGCGTCCGCTGGGATAATTACGCCAAGCTCCCGGGCTTGAATCTGTCGGCGGGACTTTTTGATGGCTCTATTTCAATGGGGGCTTGCCTGTGAAATACATAGTAAAAGCTATTAAAATTGAAATTGTTCTAGGGTGGTGTTGGGAGAGCGGGCTATTGACCCTATCAGGCAGTGTTTAATAAGGTGTGCCTTGCGTGGGGATTCTCAGGGCGCTCGGCGTGTCTTTGACAGTTTCGCACGCGCACGCACACCCTTGCTCTCTGTTCCTCACATTCAACTTTTAAAGTGAGACAAAATTCATGAAGATTAGTGTAACGACTGAGAAAATGTTACCAATAACTAGACCAGTCAACTTTTCTCAACTTTTGTGTGAACCTTTTATAAATTTTAAGTATTAAGTATTACAATGTCTAATGTTGTTTGTTACATTACAGATCTTTTTACAGTTATCCAATATTATGTCTTTTAAATGGATAAAGCACTAAGAGTGTACATAATTATTGAATATTTTATAGAATTATAACATGGTTTTATATATTTAATAAGTAATTTTAATAAAATAAATATAAATACATCTGTTATAGTTTGTTGTTGTTTGCACACAATTAAATATATATGTAATTGTGTACAGTTTAAAATTATTTATACATCCACAGATAAAAGCATCAGTTAATCTTAAAATATGCTTAATTTGGTAATATCTCAATTAACATTGTTGATTCATTTCAATGACCAGGCAATTCAACCTGACTACAAAAGGTTACATGATCAATATCAAGTACATTTTAAGAATCATAAATATCTCTATAATTTAAATCAGTATTGTCAGTGTGTTACACACTTTTACCCAGTCGGGTGTCTATAAATGACCAACCAAGTTAAACGTACATAGTGCATGGGGCAATGTCCTGATGCGTTATCGCTCTAATGATATATTAGATTCATATTACCATTACACACATGATATCTTCTACAAAGGCACACCAAAGACATTATTTATGCAGGTAAACATCAGAGGACGCATTGCAAACATCAAGGAGATGTTTGTGCATACGGTGCAGTTGGGAGGTAGATTTTACTCAAAATAAATGTGAGAATCCTCAGTGCTTGGCTCTGGGTGGAGGTGGTCGGGTGCACATGAGGATAAAGCACAGTAGAGTCGCATCAGGCTTTGACCAATATGCTGACCCGTCTCCAGGGGAACAATGACTTTGAACATTTCTGCACCCGGCCCTGGCACCTTCATTGTACGAGTGATGGTGCCAGCAAACCTATTCATCACTTTCCACTAAGTTACCTCCTCTTTGTTTTAGTTCACAAATGTAGGTGGAGAGAAACAAAAGCTGAAAAACACACATTTACTACAAAGATATAAGTCAAGTTCAAATGCATCAATACATGGAGTTTGAATCTTTAGAGGTAGACGATCCAGTATACAGTTGCAAAGTTGCTTTTGAACCACTGAATGACAAATGACATGATTTAAAATAAAAAAACAAAAAAAATGCTTATGCATTTAATATGCATGGCACATAATTCACTTATATATAAAATACAAAATAAGTAAACAAATTCTTGTATCAAGATGAAAAACTCTTTAGAAAAATTTGTTTAGTATGACCAGCAGATGGCCCCCCCTACCATGAAATGGTACATTTTTCCCAAGCACCTCTGCAAAAGAAAGCCACACAATTTAGACAAAGCAAAAACTGTTCTTTAATAGGATGGTCCCACTCTCTTGTCTTTTGTAATAATTTATGGAGTCTAGCAAAACTCCTGTCTTTTGTCCTTGGAAAATTAATTAGAGTGAAAATATGCAAGCTTTCACAATGATACCCTGCATCATGTGCCTTAATTTTGTCCTTATACTCTTCAAAACATTTTAAAAATCTTTTTTTTTTTTTTCTTTACAGTTTAAGACTGCTGCCTCCATGTGTGAGTGTGAGAACTATTTTTTATTGTTATAGGTTTGGTTGATAAAGTTGCATAAACAATAAGAGAGGGATTTTTGTGACATTTTTGTCTGTAGAATTTGTATGCATTCAAATCTCCCTGTTCAGCATGTCTGTTTATTCAAGTTATGACAGGAGAGTCTTTTTGAATTTTACTATTATGTTGAAAAATCTCTTCCTATCAAAAATGTAGCATTGTTTTCAGGCTTTTTGTGGTTAAAGTCAAGCATGTTTTTTGACAAGGCTGCATGTTTATGTAAATGAAAAGCTTGTAAATTGTTTCCATTGTAGTTTTATGGATTTCCAAAGTTCAGTTGCTTGGTACCTGTTTTCCTGGTACCCTGCCAGTGAGGGTAAATGAGAGAGTGGGTTTGCGGCTCTTGCCACACTTAGCAGTTACGCAAATCCAATTTAATTCCCACTCATATGCTCTCACAGGTATCTTTTGTCCTTTAATCAAATTCTGTTTACGGTTGAGGCAATTATTTCCAATTTACCCACTTAAAGGAGAATGAAAGTGGTCCACCAGGAGACTCGTGGAGGGGAGGGGTGCGGTGTGCGAAAGTACACCGCTTGCAAACAGGTAACCTCTAAAAGAGCATTTTTGCTTTATCTATGCTCATTTTCCTCTGATATGATTTAATTTCCCTGCTTTTAAACATGACGAATTACTGCTCTTGTCTTCACTTAATGCATTTAACAGATCCCAATAAACTGCATTAATCTGCTGTGCGGCTGGCCCGAACCTGCAAGCTAGAGCTGCTCATTTGCCCTATTAGTGAAGAGACTTGAGCCCATAACCAGGTGGATAATCTCTTGGCTTTACTGCTTTAATTATGCCATAATCAGTGCAGCGGTTGGCCCTGTTTAAAAGCAGCTAGAAGCGATACCTCACTGATACCTCCTTTCTCGCCGGTAGCCCATACTCTTTGTCACAGCCAAGCTCCTCTTTGACGAAGCATGATGAAGGGCGCTCTAACTTTGTAGGACAAGACAAAGCTTAAACATATGGCAAGAATCCCTCAGGTGCCATCTTCAAGAGGGCTGGTCTGTGATCCTTCCACAGCTCGGTGCTGTTTCCTGACTCACACTCTTTCCTCTTGAACATCTACTATTGCCGGATCTCTGAATCATAACCAATTTTTTTCCGGGTGCATTTAATTGAATTTTTTTGGCCTTGCATCAAGTTCCAGAGGCGTCATATGGTAACAGACGTATGATGGGCTAAAAAGCTGCTCATTCTGTAAGGGTTTTAATGGCTTAATGAGAATGTAGAGTCTCATCAATGAGCCGTGTGCTCAACATGGCAACATTTTATTTCAATATTTACATGTTTGTTTCCTCCGTTTATCTCGTTAAATGCTTCTGTAAAATGTTTTAGGCCAAGAAATAAATATCTGCTATTTAACTTCATTATTATAAATCAAATGAGCACTTTCCAGTGCGTTAATGAAGACAAAGTGAAATATGGATGTTTTTCTCATTGCATTCGAGACCAATTAAGTGGCCCATTTAAAGCTAATTAGCCACTAAACTTCAATTTGTGTCATAGTATTCACTCTTTTTGAATTTCTCTGCAGTCATACGTTTAGTTTTTGAGACAAATCCAATCAAGAGACATCTGTTTCAAAAATATTCACAAATGTTTTACTTCTCATAAACAGAAAGCACTCAAAACTACAGAGCTGATAGTCTTCACAACAACACTGTGCAAAAGTAGATGGTAAAAAAAATAAATAAAAATGAAAAGCTTGTTTAGTGGAAGCTGACAGTCTTCACATCAAAGTGCATTTCTATTCTGAGAATTGCATTTACAGGTACCTTGACAATTGTCACTTCCTTTTAGCACGGTGCCCTGTTATAAAAGCTGAAATGGATATTATTGTGATATTAAGAGCAACGTCAATCCTGACATGCACTTTCAAAGTCATCAAAATAAGTCAAATAATATTTTAGTTAAACTGACAGTTGTAATTTGAACAGTCAATAGGCAATATGGTAAACGGCTCTCACTGGAATCTCTTTAAACAGTCAACCTGTTTAGACAGATTTGTGACAGCCACAGATATCTGCAACCCGGTTTAATTTCACCACTTGACATTTTCACAATAGGTGCAGGAAATAGCACAGAGCCATCCAAGATTAAAACAAGCATACTAATGCATGCTTATTCAAGTGTTTGATGTAGCCGCGCAGTTGTAGCGTGTGCCTTTAGAAGCGCAAAACACTCCTACGTTTTCAAGTCAAGCCTTTTTTTCCCCCTCTCTTGGCAGTCAGTGGTAAAGAGTCATATGGTAATTCTTCTGGATGAGTTTTTGATGGCATGCCAACAGTTTTATTTTCCGCTGAGTAATTTTCTCAGCTTTCCCTCAATAAATTGTAATCCTCCTTTCGTCTGGCCTGCTGCGAGCTAAACACTGCCAGAGAGAAAGAGGAATGTGCACAATATTTTGACATTTATAAATGCCATGAATCTGAGAAAATATGTCTAGTTAAGTGAAGCTCTTTTGGTGGAGAAGGCAGACGTGTTAAATTATATTTTCAATGATTATTATTACAGTTATCTTCAAAGTATGCAGAAATCGGTAAGAGAGTTTTTGAATTGAAATACACATAATGAATTAGTAAAATTAAAATGACTGAAGTTTTGGAAAACCAAAGAGAAATAGCAAAATGTGTGAATGTACAGTAATTGCTACTAGTTTGAAACTATAGGGTACAATGACACAAAATTATTATTTTTGTTTATGATGATTTTATATATATATATATATATATATATATATATATATATATATATATATATATGTGTGTTGTAGATCTTAAGTTTTAAAATTCTTGATGTATGAAATGGCGAATGTTATGTGTATGTACAGTCAAACCAAAATTTATTCAGACACGAACACTTCATTAATACAGTTTATTCACTATAGTTATGATATAGTTATGGTAATAAAATATGACAAGGTCTCAGAGTTAAACTGTGTCAGAAAAAATTAATCTTAATTATGTCAGATAACACTTAAGCAAAACATGGTCAGGTCATGTTTTGCCTAAGTGTAATTTTTGGTTCCAATTTTTATCAATTTTATTGGTAGTCCACTGTATGAAGAATTTTTGGGTATAATATTTTACAGTATATTTTGCTAGCCTCACTTACATAAATGAACCATAGTGTCCTGCACCAACTAGTAAAAATATATCAGAAATGTCTGAATAATTTTTGGTTTGACTGTATATACATATATATACACATAACATTTTGTAAGTGGTGTAGTGGTCTGTGTTACTTTTTTATTGTTTTGAGAGAAAATCAAATCAAAAGGGCTTCCCTGGGGGTGTTTTAGCCCTGTTGCACCTACTACTCTAGCAATGAAATATATCAAAATTAATTTGAGTAAAATAATTCTGTAAACCTGACATTCTCCTAAAAAAGACAATAGTTTCAAGTGATGTGATCTCTTACATGAACATACAGGCAAAACGATTACGGAAACATCTGCATGAAAGGATGAAGCAGTGGCAAGTGTTTTATCACTCCCATGCACACCCTCACTCTTTCTCTCAGCCCTTCACCTGCTCTTCTCCTGGAGGGCTACAAATGCAGCGGCTGATATGCATGGAGCTCCAGTTCTCCCCTCCTCCATCATTCAGTGGCAGGGGAGGCAGGCACTCTGTGCTGGCCCGTCGTGATTGATAGGCTAGGGGCTGCTGCGGTTTGGGTGGCTAGTAGGGTGCAGTTATCAGGAGGGTTGACATGTTTGCTAGCCCGATACAGGTCCTCTGGTGGGGTGCACGTTTTGAGAGTAAAAGGCTGTGATTCTGTCATGAGGGTCCTCTGAGCTACAAGCCCCAGGGAGACCTGGTCATCATACTTTTCTCATTTAGCTGTGAGACCATTTTTAAATTATTTAGATAATGTTTATAAATGAACAAAAATGTAATAAAATTCTTATCAAAATTCTAGCCTCAATAAGCTGATAATTATTATGTTATGGCAGATAACTGATAAATAGTTTATCAATCTAAAATAGTTTTAAATGAGTTTAGGCGTCACATCATTATAATGTACCGTATGAAAATGGTTATTAATTTTGAGATTGACTAAAGATGACTTTTATCAGTGTTATTGTTTTATTCATTTAAATTGTGTTTTTAAAGTAATGTAATCTTAAGTATGTGTGTGTATATGTGTGTGTGTGTGTGTGTATATATATATATATATATATATATATATATATATTGTGTGAATATAATATACAATCAAACCAAATATTATTCAGACATTTTTAATATTTTTAATATATTTCTACTAGTGGGTGCAGGACACTATAGTTAATTTACGTAAGTGAGGATAGCAAAATAAAGTAAACTGTGACGTATTATACCCAAAAATTCTTTATAGAGTGGACTACCAGTAAAACTGATAAAAAATTTGGAACCAAAAATTATTCACACACTTTGACCTGACCATGTTTTTATTAAGTGTTATCTGACATAATTAAGATATTTTTTTTCTGACACAGTTTAACTCTGAGAACTTGTCATATTTTATTACCATTTTTTTAAACCAAAGTGAATAAACTGTATTAATAAATGAAATGTGTGAATGTGTGTGTGTGTGTATATATATATATTTGTAATATATACACACATATATGACTCGTGAGCAAAGCACTAATTCACATAAACAAAAAAATTCAACAGAATGAGAATATGACAACAACAACAAAAAAAAAAAGAAGAAAAAAAAGCAAATATTCAATCAATTTTAGCATTAGCGTGTGGGGATTATGGCCCAGTTTTGAGTAGCACGTGGTTTGGTGTGTCTGCCGGAGGGCTTGGTTCCCGTGGTAGCAACTTTTTTTTTTTTTTTTTTTGTGCAGTTTTTCCTCATGCACGTTTGTAAGATTAGGGTGAAATTCAATCAGGAAGATATAGTGACAGTCTCTGGAGACACCAGGGTCACATGGGAGTATTTTCTATTCTAGCGCTACTCATGTTACTGTACTGTAATTCAGAATAACAAACGCCTATTCATCAAAATTTTAAATAATTACACATGATTGCTTTTGTTTAGAATCGGATTTTTTGTAATATAGGCTGTAAGAGAAACACTTTGAAGTTTACTTTGAAATTCCAAAGGTCAAATACTCAAACTCTCACTAGAGAGAGACAAAGAGTGCAGGTAACTAGAGGAAACATTAGGTAAAGAGAGAGAAAAAGGGAAACGTCCTACAAAAGAGGCACGGGGAGGTAGCCGGGGAACTTTGTGGGATTTGCTGGACTGCAGAATTTCCAGTGGAGTGTCTCAGTGGACCGGGTTCTGGGGGGGGGCTGCTGTGTCCAGAGGGGATGGGTGTCAGGCAGGTGCGCGTGTCAGTGAGTAATGGCACTATCAGCTCGCCGTTGTGATCCATCATGCACGGCGGCCACGGCCAGCACAGGAATCACAAGCACAGCAACATATCATTACACAAGGTTATCACTGCCCCATTACAAGCCTTGATCAATCTACTCTTCCACTGGGCCCTCTGCTCTCTTGTTTTGTTCTCTTCTCTCATTTTATAAAATGATGAAAGGAGTTTAATACTTACCTAGCCTTTGCCACTACCCCTACTACATAAGAAATATTTTGCAAGCTGTTGTCTGGCTTTTAGAAGCTTAAGTTTTAGTTCTCCTTTTACCTCTTCTGACAGTGGGTCTCATTCACGTGTTCAAGCTCGCACACGCACAGATTTGTATGTGAAGTCTGTGTATGAATGTTTTCATAAAGAAATCATGATTCATCAATAACTTTTATTCTAAATTTACAAAAAAAGCAGAAACAACTCAACACACATACGTAAAAATCACATACTCTGGGTGGCCTTAAAGGGATAGTTCACCCAAAAATAAACATTGTCATCAATTACTCACCCTCATGTTGTTCAAAACCTGTATGAGTTTATTTCTTTTGTGGAACACACACACACACACACACAAAAAAGATATTTTGAAGAATGTTGGTAACCAGACAGTTGACAGTAGCCAATGACTTCCATAGTATTTTTTTTTTCCTACTATGGAAGTCAATGGCTACCATCTGCATTATCTGCATTATAGCTTGAGCTGTGAGATTTGTCTGTATAACAATGCAGATACATGTATGTACAGCTGGCTAAAGAGAGGTCTGTAATCCGGGTCTGTTAGACAGCATCATGTTTACAGAGAGTGATGTTATAGGAAAGGATTTACGGAAAGCCCTTATATGGAGATGGGTTGGACGTTTTTTTTTATGCAAATAACCAACCTTGGGCATGCTGTCACTCATTTAGAATGCGCCAAATTCTGTGCGTCTGCACATGTGAATTAGACAGGACATTTTTTGTGATAAGTTCTTCTGTGCGAACAAATGTAGCCTAATGCAGTCATTAGTGATTGAGTTTATCGTATTTGTTCATAGACTACTTATGAAAATGCCTGTATAATTTACTCTTATTATGCATAGTGTGCTCAGAGTGAATTTGATGACTGCATATAGTTGTTGACTGGTGAGTTAATATTGGCTTTGAATAGCTCTCTTTGTCCTTTGGGCTGAATGAAGCTTCAGAAAAGTTAATGCACTGAAAAAAGCCAAATGAAAATGAAAACATTTGATTTATATCAGTTTCAAAGGAAATCTCTGACTTCTCATGCTAATTAAACATTAAAAATAAACAATTGTTTATGAGTTTATAATTTAAATGAGAAGTAAAGTGTGGCTTCATCAGCTTCAGCCTCTCCATATGTAGCTGAGTGCACTTTACAACAAAAGGCAAAAAGTCATTATCTAAAGGGGGTATTATAATTAGCCAAACAATAAAAGTTTATTAATGAACATTAAAATGCAAAATAGTGAAAAGAGATCCTATCAATCAAAGATGACTCCCTTTTTTAGTTTTAATTAGATATTGCAGTTAATGGCATGAGGGGGGAGTTTTGAGCAACTTAATTGCAGTGGTTTAATGGACCAACATCTTTTTAAAGTTGAGGATTCAAAAAAAAAAGAAATTTTTTTTTTTATTTCTGCTGCTACTAATAAAATGTCAAAGGACAGATCTCCCAGGCTTTGAAATCAGCGAGGCTTGAGGTTCATTTTCTTGTTGCTTTATTTATTGTAAACAGCTGAGTAATATTGTTTAATCACTTAGATGCAACGTTGTTATTAATATTACATTGTGGTCGTCTTTCCATTGCACTCTTAAAACAGAGCAGATAAGGCAAATGCAAGCAAAAATAAATTACACTTTCAAATGAAATGAACCTAGCCAAAATATAAAAATAATAATAATAATAGTGTGCAGGGTGGAGCGAGGCACAACCTAACGCAGGCTAGTTGTAACACACATGGTTTAAAAGTTTCCACACATGCCATCATGACACAACTTTGTTTAGTTTAGTTTACTTTATTAATCCCGCAAAGGGCAATTACAATAGGGCATGGGCAGCACATCACAAACTTCATTCCCAGAAAAAACACACAGGAATTAAATTACAGAAAAAAACATTAAAACAAACAATTTCCACATAATTACAGATTACAACAGTACAACATGCTTCATAATAAAATTCAACCATATGTAAAATCTTGTGTATTTACTAGTTGCCATATCAACACTATATAGAGGAAAAATTGTGCCAAAGTTCAGAAATCTTTGGAAGATATCACTGAACATTTAACCATAGCAAAAGTTAATTTCTTACTGAAATTTTCCTTCTCTGTTTTTAGTGTTTATATAAAATGAGACAAATCCACTATTATTTTAATCTCCTATCTGTTTACCAGTTTAGATAGTTCTTTAATGCTTATATAACCAACAGAAGACAATAACTGGGTTTAAATCCCAGCTGCGCAGATGGGGCATGTTGTGACACTGCGTTACAATGTGCCCCTATATTAGAACTATGCTATTCTATGATGTTAACAATATAATTCACATTAACAAATTTATGTGAATTATACAAACCATGATAGAGGTGAATAAAGACTGAGAGTCAATCTTCAGAAATTATTAATTATTACTATGTATATGTATATATGTATATGCATATGTATATATGTGTGAAAATATATAAATATGTGAAATTAATGTGGGAAAAAAAAAAAATACTCAGAATTTACACAAACTGAGAAAGTCAAAAAGCGTTAGGTTGTACCCTGCTCTTCCCTATACATAGTTTCTAACATTCTTTCCTTGTGTTCCACTTTTATCAATTTTTCTTTTTTTAAACTTTTTTTTTTTTCATATTTTCATTCCACTCTTAAACTCCGCCTTACATGATTTGGGCTTTAAATATTGCAAACAGTACATCAGCTCTGGTGAAATGTTGAATTGGACCTAGGGAGCTATTTCAGAAGCAGGGCAAATTCAAATCAGAGCGCTCTAGTTTCCATAGCTGGGCGGTAATTAGGACATGATTTGAACTCTCTTTAGCTCTTACTTGAGCAGTCAAAAGGTGCTCTGACTAATATCCATTTAAGAGAACTTGGTACGTGATTGCTTATCAATCAATCATACTTCTGTATATTTTTTTTACTTAGAAGTGTTTTTTTTTTTTTTTTTGTAATACATTTTTTGTAATTATAATAAACCACAACATTTGATACTGAGGTTATACAGGCATGGTCATGACACTTATAGTATTTCATGTTCATATATTCCTTGAAAATGGTACATGTACCAACAGTTTTGGCTCACAGTCCATGAAGGAGGGAGTTAAGGATAAGACTAGACTCTAAAGAATGGTCTAATGAATTAATTAATGAAGGTGAATTAATATATGACAGATATATTTAATATAAGTTTGGAGTCATAGTGGTGGGATGCTGTAACAATTGGTATTTTCTTGTGTTGTCTCTTTCCAAACATGTATTTACAAATCCACAAAATTTATTTTAGCTGAAAAGAGTGAAAAATGCAGTTGTTAGCTTTTGCTACCTGAACTGACTCTTCATGACTTTTGTTATGTATTCAGGATGATAATATAATATTTATTAACTTTAAAAAAATGGTTAATTTAGATGTTAGCGCATGAAGCACAATTTAGTGTTGCTCGACAATTTTTGTAAAATACTAATTTAGAAGAATTATTTTATTTTATTAAACTTAGAAATATAATAATATATCATAGAACATTATGCTGTGATTATAATTTGTTTATTGCCAATGAAGTGCATAGTCTTGAAGGGCATTATTTATTTCAAAAGGCGCCCCTGACAGCAACCATAAAAAATATCATCCTATAACCGCACACACGGACTCTCTGATGAGTTCAGGTATGAAGAGAGTCTAAAACACACTCTTCTGCATTTCCCTCTGTCCTGATTTAGTCTCTCGTTTGGGCTCCCCTTTGGCCAGCCCGATTCATCTGTCAAAATCGCACCTTTTTGCAGTCTGCGTCTCCTTTTGTCCCAGCTCAGTCTAACACTGCGGGAAAAAAGTAACAAACACAAAGCAATGGAACAAGCACAGCACCGGCATGTTCAATCTATTTTTGCCTGTTCTTCCAGCCAGAGCCACAGGCCGCTGCACGTAGCTGCCACAATGTAGACTTCATGTGACATCCGACTCCAGCACACACTCGCTGACTTTCAGCCGCCCTTGTGTGGAGTATAGAGCCTTTTTCAGTTTGGGCTGTTGTTGAAGAGTAAGAAAAAAAGGATTGAAAGAAACACAAGTGGCAATCTAATGAGAGTAGATCATTTTATTCAAAATAAAATGATTTAAGTAAATCATCTGTAATATAATTTAGTGAACTGATCAAATATTCAGGAAATCTAAATTTTTGTGTTGTAGTTATATAACAGTTAGTTCCGGTCATTCAATTTGACAGGCTGAGGAGCAAAGAATAAAATTCACATACATAAACAGTGAATAAAAGTTTCTCCATTAAAAGCCTTTTTTTTTTTTTGTGGCTATACTTTTTGACAAGTGGAAACTTTAAAATATAGCAGAGTGCAAAGAGCAGAGAGAGAAAGAGACAGAATACGAGAGAAAAATGGAGTGAGACGTCAGATTGAATCTACACAAACAGAAACAGAACACAGCAGATATCTGGCCTAAAGCCATGTAACTTGTAGCTGCAGCGTCTGTGTCACTGCTGTGTCCTTGAAGGCTTCAGGTAAAGATGAAGCGCTGGGAGTTGTAGCAACCAGAACGATCACAATGTTTTAATGAACAGTCCTTTACACTGTCACTCAAACTGCAGTCTCAAAAGAACACGCGCCACTAACTCAGTCAAATGCCTGCAAATACCATAATCTCATATCACACACGCTATCAGACACAAAGCCAGAAATAATACCAACGTCAAATTTTTCTATAAATTGCTGATCTGTAGCTTTAACTTAGTGTATTTAACCACTGTGGTGCATATTCAGTAATTAATAGGATCTGAAGGACTTAGCAAGTCATTTTTTGTTTTTCTTCAGCAAATGGCCAGTGAAAGGAAGTACTTAACCTTCAGGAAATGTTGATTAACACCAGTTAGACCAACTAAATGTGAGATAAGCTGATTGTCTTACATTTTAGAAAAGGTCTAGAGTTTTTGTAGCCCTATTTTCTAAACTTTAGGGCATAAATAATTCTAAATATTTTACTACAGTGCAATATATAATGTTATCAAAATCATGACATTGTATGATTTTGTTTGTTTTAGCTGTGAGGTGGTGAGACATACCACTATCACCATTTTGGCATGTTTGTCTGTTGCCATTTTATTCCTCTCTTATTGTTGAGATATTCATGGAAAGCTGAGACCGAAAGCAGAATGTTCTGTCATACAAACCTTGATGGATGTTATAGAAAGGCATAGTAGAAATGAGAAAATTGTTGGAGAAAAATTCATTATTCATGCACTTCTTTAAAGACTTTAAAAACTTTTTACTGGCAAGTCTGGGAAAGCTGAAGAATATGAAATGTAGATAAATACAAATGTATAATTTGGTGTTGCTTCATTTACAAACTTTCTAAGCATATAGCAAAACATATCAAAAGTTTATTTTTATTCACAAGCCTTACAATAGTTTGCAAACTTTCCCCTTAAACTGATTTGCAAGGTGTGTTTTGTATTTTGTAATAGTCAATTGACCAGCTTGTTGCCTCACCTGACTGCAGAACGGTGCCAATAATTCAATAGACAACATAATTAATAATACTGTATATTTAATACTTTGGTGCTGTCCTCTGAACGTGACACAAACTCAGTGCTATTTTTAGCCTGTCCTACAAATTCTTTCGTTAAACCTTGTTACCCAATTTCCCCTCCAATCACCTTTCTGTGATAAATAAGCAAGACGTCAATAGCACACTTCTCTGTTAAGTTGAGCATATACACAGACACACATACATACATACACAACAGTTTTCCTTAGACCTGTTGAGCACTTTTAGCGGGTAACAGATTCAGGTCAGTGGTACGTCCTGCCAGAAAGTCTCATATAGCTCCCCTGGAAGCTATATAAGGAAGGCAGGAAGGAGCCATAAATTAATCATTCCTTACCTCAGTGATTGACTACTTTATACGCGCTGGGATGCAAAGACAAATTTCTTTGCAATAGAAATGAGGATAGAGTGGTACCCAAGGAAAACATTTCCATTAAAATGTGTAACCTCATGCTACTGGCAGGGAAAGCCTTAGGGATCCTGAGAAAATTTCACATGCTTTATGAGAGAGTATAAACCGGCAGACATTGTCATGTTAGCGGTTGGGCGGTGTGAGTGCAGCTTTAGTTTCTAGTGTAATGCGTATTCCCAGTGAACATGAGGCTACATTTTTTTTTTCCTCACTATATTGTGGTTTTTGTACGATTCTTTTGGAGCTGTGTTTTGGATTCTATAATGGTGCCTGAGACCTACTTGTCAACTTTGCTCAGTTCAACCTTGCCTTTATCTTATCTGAACACTCAGTTTTACAAACAGTTTAAGCTATCATCTACTCCCACCGTGGAGGAAACCTTGAAAAGCGCTTATGGGCAAGATTCTACCTGTAGAGACTGTAGCGTAGATGTGAAAAAGGAGACAACAGGCCCCAAAACACTGAAAACGGAGGCATTTGTGAATGCGTGAACTCATAAAATGTGACACGGGGACTCTGCGGCCATGATTTTCTCCATCCGATTTGTGTTGCGCGAGTTCATGTGACATTTAGAAAAAGAGAACATCTCTGGCTTGTCTCTTCACATTGTGTCTGAGCGAGGCCAGCTGCCAGACTGAGGAGGAGCGCAGGGATGAAGGCATGCGCTCTGCCGGTGACATCCTGTCCACTCCTGTCATCTCCCGCCGGACAGCACCTCGGCCATGCCACCCTGTTTCCCCGGGCTAGCGCGATCCACCAAGCTGCTGGCCTGCTGTAGCCCTTAAGCTCTTCGCCCTGCTCACCCTGCCCAACACCCCTATGTTATCAGGCTGGCAGGAGCCGTCCCTCCCTTTCCGACTTCATTCAGCATTGTGTAGACACCATATGAGTGGACTCTGGGGTCAAGCCTACTTACACCCTTATTAATACTCTTTCAGAGGGAATATGCATCATCCTGACTACTTGTGCAGTGTGGCAGTAGGCATTCATGTGTTTCTGCATCATGTAATTACCATTAAAAACTTTTATAGCTTTGTAATCCCCCCACTTGGTTTACCATTACCACTAGTCGCCATTCATGCTAAAACCAGTTTTGGGCAGTTATTAACATGAGCACACCCTTATTAAATTTTCAAAATGTGAATGTTGCAGTTTTTAATATACGCATATATAAAAAGTTTGCAGACATGTCCCACAAATTTACCTTTACCTTTTTTTTTTTTTTTTTTTTTACTTTCACATTGTTTCACAGATGTGTCCTATGGAAGCTTGTTTGCGCCACTAAATAAAAAATAAAAAGGTAAATGTGACTTTATCTCAGAATTGTGAGAAATAAACTCAGAATTGCGAGATATAATGTCAGAATGTCGCAATTGCGATTTACACCTATCAGGCATAACATTATGTCCACCTTCCTAATATTGTGTTGGTCCCACTTTTGCTTCCAAAACAGCCCTGACCCGTGGCATGGACTCCACTAGACCCCTGAAGGTGTGCTGTGGTATCTGGCTCCAAGATGTTAGCAGCAGATCCTTTAAACGTGTCAAAGTAACATCCACATGGATGGCAGGACCCAAGGTTTCCCAGGAGAACATTGCCCAAAGCATCACACTGTCTCCACTGGCTTGCCTTCTTCCCATAGTACATCCTGGTGCCATGTGCTCCTCCAGGTAAGCGCACCCACACCTGGCTGTCCACAATAGAAAACGTGATTCATCAGACCAGGCCATCTTCTTCCACTGATCTGTGGTCCAGTTCTGATGCTCATGTGCCCACTGTTGGCGTTTTTGGCAGTGGACAGGAGTCAGCATAGGCACCCTGACTGGTCTGCAGCTATGCAGCCCCATACGCAACAAACTGTGATGCACTGTGTATTCTGGCACCTTTCTGTCAGAAGATTTACCAGCATTAACTTCTTGAGCAGTTTGAGCTACAGTAGCTCGTCTGTTAGATTGGACCACACGAGCCAGCCTTCGCTCCCCACATGCATCAATGAGCCTTGGCCGCCCATGCCCCTGTCGCCAGTTCACCACTGTTCCTTCCTTGGACCACTTTTGATAGATACTGACCACTACAGACCGGGAACACCCCACAAGAGCTGCAGTTTTGGAGATGCTCTGACCCAGTTGTCTAGCCATCACAATTTGGCCCTTGTCAAACTCGCTCAGATCCTTAAGCTTGTCCATTTTTCCTGCTTCTAACACATCAACTTTGAGGACAAAGTTTTCACTTGCTGCCTAATATATCCCACCCATTAACAGTGATGAAGAGATGTTTTTTTCTTCTCAGAATTGCGAGTTTATAACTCGCTATTCTGACTTTATAAAACAATTGCAACTTTATCACGCAATTCAGAGAGAAAAAAAAGTTGTAGTTACCTTTTTTTATTTTTTATTTAGTGGTGGAAACAAGCTTCCATAGTGTCTCTACTTTTTGTCACCATGTTAGATATTTATAAAAACATTTTAAATCAGGCAAAATTAAAGTCGCTCTTCACCCTGAGGTCCTGTTAATTAGTTAAAGTGAATTAAATTATTATTATTATTATTTTTTTTTTTTTAAAGTTTTTCACAAGCATTATATGTCAAGCCTCTTTCAAATGGTAAAGAAATTGTCTGACTGTGGTGACAATTTAACACATGGAGCTGAAAATCAGTAGTTTAAATAATTTCTTTATTGGAATTAAATGCTAGATCATTTATGATAAATATTTATTATAAATATTTGTCATGATAGTACACTTTTTTTTAATCCGAATCACAGCAATGAAAAAAAACACACATCTTGTAAGAAAATGGAAGAAGCCGATAGTTGCACCAAAACTCCGAATACATTTTTTTTCCCGTTATGTTGCAGCCAGTTGTTTTCCTGTTCTCAAAAATCAGTGAAACTGGTTTTAATGTATTGACATTTTAATTGATGATGTTCTTCGACTGATCATCAGGCTTCCTGTTGTCGTTTCTGTTGACTCTATTAAGACATGTTGTACCTGCTCTGCTGGCATGGGCTGTCGGAACACAGAGTGCTTACTCAAACACACTGAGGAGCCTGGGGAGATGGAGAGAGACAGGAGCCGCCGAACCACAGACATGCCAAAGCACTCGGTGCGTGCCAAATCAGTTACATGTCTCCTACTTATCTCTCTCCTCAAATCTGTCTCTCCATCTCTCCTCCGAGATGCTCAATGCCAACCATGCTGCCAGTGCCAGAGTGCTGATGCCAAGTAGAAATGACACCAGCTCTCCCCACGGATTGACTTAATTAGACCGGCCTCGTCCCCCACGGTCCTCGTGGCAGCAGGGACAAAGGAAGTTTCTGTCATTTGGATGTGTGTGTGTGTGTTTGACTATCTCCAGCAGATGCTCCAAAGCATCCCAACTCTTTCATTGTGCTCCAGTATCATTAAAGTGTCATTGAGAAGTGACATCGCTTAATTTTAGCAGCTCCCAAAGTGCTTTTGCATCATGAACGGCCACATACGCCGGGACTTGAGGGGTATTTTTACATTCTTTCATCAAACAAAGCAGTCACATGGGAAAACATTAAGATCAAACCTTTATCTATTTTGATGCCAGTCAATAGGTATTTAATCTTCTCCAGAACATGTAATAAAAAAGTCGAGTGTCAAGCGACCATTCTGTCTGTTCAGGGCACGGACTCTGTTATCGCACGGTCCTTGACCTTCACCCACTGGAACACCCTGGATCTTGTCTGACAGTCCTTGGGATATGTGATTTCCCCAGACATGTTAGGAACAGCTAAAGTTCTCTTAAAAATTCCTGTGTGTGTCAGATTAATTTTGTGCAGTGCTCGTATAGGGCTCTGGGCATACGCCTGTATAAAAATCGCTGGTCTCATTTGTATCACAATGGGATTTATAAGGATTACAGCCCAAATTATAGGCTCCTGTACTGGAACAACACAATCAATCTTAGCTTGCAATAAAATGTCACTTGACACAGTTTATTTATGAGCAGGATGCAGATTAGACTTCAGCGGATGACTTGGCATGTGCTACGATTGCGAAATGATGTCATAGAAATGACAAAATGTGATTGGCAGACAGTCGCTATGAGACTGTCACCCTTCAGTAGTGTGAGAGCACTCTAATTGGGGTGTGACATAGACATCTGCATTATCCAACTGTGCGATGACTTCCCCCAGAGCGGCGTTGTGTTTGGTGAGAGTTTGGAGATTGACCGGTGGGACAGCTTCCTCTTTTTTAATTGCTCTCAACAAGTGAAGCAAAAGGACTAATTAAAAGATCGTTTGACACACTGGAATTGGCAGCTATTGCACACAATATACTTGTGTTTCACAAGTAGTGTGATTTTAATAACAAGCACAGCAGGATGTCATGACTGACTGATATCTGGTTGGAGCAAGGATATTTAGCCTTTTATATTTAGCCTAAAATGCTATATATTTACCCTTCAAAAGTTTGGGGTCAATAAGTTTTTTTTTTTTTTAATTTAAAGAAATAAAAATAAAAAAGTATTTAATAAATTGAGCAAAAGTGACAGTAAAGATTTCTATTTCAAATAAATGCTGTTTTTAAGATTGATAATTAAAAAAATGTTGTTTTTTTACAGAAATGAGTATATTAGAATGGTTTTTGAAGAATTATGTGCCACTAAAGATAATTATATATGTATAGGTAAACATGCGTTGTAAATGTCAGACGTCAATATTTTGGTCATATAATTAAAAATATTAAAATGTTAGTAATCAAAAGTTGTCTGGTTTCAGGCCCAGTCTTTTAAAATTCTTTCTTTGAAATATATAAATTCTCATAAAATTCCTTTTATAACATTTTCTAAAATTCACGAGATATCTTGCAATCAGTTTTAATGTCATCATGAAATATATTAATCTGCAATATTTTATTTATTTAATATTTATGTAGAGAAAATGCCATTCAAGAATTCCATTTTGTTTCTTAAAAATCTCATTAAAATTTTCTCTCAGTTGTTATGTGTCAAAGTGATTTTGCTGGTAAGAAGTTTGTGAGGGTCAGGTTTTTTTATTTTTTATTTTTGCGTGGGATTTAATTAATGAGCCAAAGACTTCTCCATTGTGATCTGAGCAAATGAATAATAAATCAAAAGGGGAGATTTGTCAGGGAAGGAACATCTGTTTCTTACAAGCGTTACAACATGACTGGCGCTGGCCTGCGCCGTGGCCGCGTGGAGACGGTAGGAGTCCTGTGCTCTGGAGCCTCTTCATTTGCTGCTCCATTGAAGGTGAACAAGGAGCTTTCTAATGGGCCTGTGATGTTAATAAAAAAAAAGAAAGAAAAAAAAAAAGAATGACTGCCGCTCTCTTCCAATTTCACCAGGACCCCTTTTTTGCTTTTGGGTGTCACTGTCCTTAGTCTATGGTTTGTTAGGCAGGGCGCCCATACTGCTGTGTCAGTGCTTTACTGGATGATTAATGCAAGTGAAAGCAATCATAAGGCACGGGCAATATGATCTCCTTTTCAGCAGAGTTGAACGGTGTACCCACTGTGTACATAAAGCCAAGCATCCAGGCATACAAGACTGGAGAGGAGGGGTCTCGTGCAGTAAGTCATCACGTCATTAACCGACACAATTTCTCGTCTGGCGTCGTCTCAGAGGTGCTGTGTTTGAATCATTAGAGAGTGTCTGAATCTTATCGTTAGAGGTTATTCTCAATTTCTCTCAAACCTGCACTTTACTTTCATGTCCTGCTGAGGGGGAATAAAATGGGTCACTAAAATGAAACATTAAAAATGTGCTTTCATATTACACCAGGCTAAACAGACCCATATGCCACCCACGGATAATACACTGCATGAGGTGTCGCGCTCCGGTTATTACTGAGAAAAGTACAGCTGAGAATGTTATAGTCTGGATTCATAGGAAACTTATGCTTGCGATGTGCAAGGGCAAAACTTCGTCTTACCTAGACGTGAGGATAAAATGCGATTTCTCTACAACTAAATGCGCCACATAACACTTATGTACTTTAGCGGGAAGTCACAGCAGCAGATTTGATTGAAATTCCTCGAAATCTTTCCTTCACACAAATATGCCACCCACAGACGTGCACAGCGTCCTCTCAGCCCCCATGAGAGATGTGTCTGGAGCCAAATAAATCAGCATTTAGCCCAGGATGTACTCCTTTCCTGGAGCGCGCGGTTTTACAGCAAGGCCACGGAAGCTAATGTCCCCCAGCTCCCTTTGAAAAAAGCCTCCTCGTAGCCATTCATCAGCTTTCCAAGGGAGCGGGCATTGGTTCCACTCTCTGGTTTAATTGTTAATGCTAATTGCTATTTATTGGCTCAGATGCAAATGATAGGCCAGCCAAAGTGAAATTTTATGATGAGTGAACTCCCCCTTTCGCACAAATTGAAAAAGTGAAACAAGAAGAAGATGAAATGAGGCGAGGAGGGTCTTAATGGCGGCTTTTTAATGGGGAAGGCAAAATTAAGACTGATTTACGTGGCCGGATCCCCTGTTTTCCCTCATCAGCCCATTTGGCAAGAAAAATGGAAAAGTAATTGTTCGGCTTTTTTGACGCAAGACCTCAAAGCGTTATTTATTGACTGAAATTAATTGATGTTTATCCTATATTCACACGGAACATGCTCCATCAGCGTTATAAAGTTCAGCACCTCATTTTGCCACCTGCAATTTGCTGTGGAGGAGGGTGGAGGCACTTTGAGTTCTCCTGAAGCATGCCCTAATTTCCTAGCTGAAGTGGCTTGATACTGACCGTAAAGACGTATAGAGTGTATTATGCCTTTCCAGAGCCCTCCCTCAGCTTAGTACTTTATTTTTGGATTTGGTTCTTCAACTGTGCATTGACACTTTTGGCCCTGTGCATTTTTAGAAAAAAAAGAAAAAAAAAATCTCTTAAAACACATTTTTCACACTCACATAAGTTGAATTCTTTTTAGTGAAGTGAATATATCACAGGATAACTCAAAACTCTCAAGAACATTTCCACCACACAATTATGCTTGTTGTTATTTCCATTCTGTGATAAATGATGGCATGGAAGTCTTTGGAATAAAATCTCCACCTCTTTAGTCTTGCAAACATTCACGTAAGTAATATTTTCTACACTTTCTTTAAATAATTTGTGATCATATTTAAGCTTGATTGCACTGTAAACCCTAACGCTCAAAATAATTAATCGGTTTGAGTAGGACAAACTTAAATTAAAGTCAAATTAACTGATTGCCTCAATTTTTTTATTTTTAGTTTTGCCAACGTATTCGGGTTTACAGTGTGAAAATTACATAACTATCTAAAAATGTAATCTTTTTCCCCTACTTTGTAGAATTTGAGTAATTTTTCCTATAACCAGCCCAACTATTTTAATGTCAAGCTTCCAAATTCCAAGCATCGCTAATCACAGTGATTTAAACGTTCATTTCCCATTGCCAAATGTGAGGATGTGACTCCCCTCCTGGCTCTTGTCTCCAGGGAAGCCCACTCTTGGATGTGAGCACAGATGCCCAATGGTTCAAGCTTGCAAACACAATGAAGCAATGAAAATGCAAACACGTCCAAGTGAAAAGCCATTTTTGTTAAAGGTAAGCCACAGTGACCTTCCATATTCTAGCTCTAACCCTCACAACCCCCTCAGCCGTTACCTCTGTCTGTTTACCATATCTTTCCCTATCTCACCTTTCTGAAAGATTAAAATCTCTGCTCTGCTGCCAGGTGTACGCCTTGCCAATTAAAATTCAATCCAATCGCGTGGCACCTATGAAGGCCTCTGATTTGAGGAGAGAGAGTGTTTTCCCCACCATGTGATCTGGGGAGGTTAATGCAGTTAGAGTTATTTCACAGTCCATTAAGGAGCTTATGTTGACCTTGTGACCTCTGAGCCAACAACACCGAATCCATTATCATCACAATGGAATAGCTGCCGGTCCAGTTGACATGACAATGGGCTCAGGAAATCCCACGTTAGCACTTAGCAACGGTGAAAAGGCAGACACCTTTTTTCCCCCTTTCCTCGCTTCTCTCTTTCTCTGCTTTCAGGTTTGGCTATTAATATAGCCAAACTGTAATTTGTATCATTATCATTCAAAAGGCACAGAGAAGGACAATAAAGTGGCCATGCAAAGTAATGAAAAGCGCTGACGTTTGGGGTTTTTGCAGCATTTGATTCCATTAGATGGAAAGCAAACGCTGGTAACGGTTGTACGTGACTGAGTGTGTGAATGTGACAGGATGGGAGCTTTGGCGGAGAAATCTAGCGGCAGATGAAGTTATCATGTTCGGGGGGGAAGTTGGTGACATGAACTTCCTGCTGTGATCTTGTTATGTTTGACGACAGCTCGGGGAGATGAAAAAGAATTGATTGAGGTCCACGCAGAGTCGAGTGCACTTTTAGCAAAGTCTAATTGAGATATAAAAAGATTATCAAAGAAAAAAAGACATGTCACTTCACAGAAGATGTCAGTTCCAGCTTATGCAGGATAAAAACTAAAAAAGAAAGAATCTAAAGAGTCTAAATTTACTAATGCTAAATTAATAAATATTATTTTTAAAAGTATACTTTACGATCTACTAATGCTAAAAACCACTAATTGTAATCTAGTTATTATAGTAATTCACAGGTAATTAAGTTTTTTTTTCCACTGTATATGTGTGTGTGTATGTATGTATATAATATATGAAATTTATGATGATGATGATGATTTGATTTCTATTTGATATTGTTCTGCATAATATATAATATTAATTTGCCGGCAACACTTTACAATAAAGTTTCTTTAGTTGACATTAGTTATCTACTTTTGTTAGCATTAACTAAGAATGTACAATACTTTTACAGCATTTATTAATCTTAGTTAATGTTAATATCAACATTTACTAATACATTGTTAAAATTAAAAGTTGTATTAGTTAACATAAATTAATGCACTGTGATTTAGCATTAACAAACAATGAACAACTGTATTTTTTAACATTAACAAAAAATAATAAATACTATAACAAAGTGTTGCTCATTATTTCATGTTAGTTAATACATTAACTAATGTTAACGAATGAGACCTTATTGTAAAGTGTTACCAATTTGCCAAATCATATAATATTGCATCAAATTCTGCTTTTACTGTTTTCCTTTACGAACCGAATGTGTATAATGTCTTAAAGCTTTTTCATCAATCTCTAATCTAAATCTCTGAATAAATGTCTGTGTTAAAATATTGCATAAGAGGTCGTGTCGGTAAAGGAGGGTGACTATGACCAAGTAATCTAAGTTAATTTGAATAACAGCTATTGTGACATCGTGGTCATGCATTTATTTCTTTCCTTAGAGCTAAGCCAGTCATCATGACCTTCACCTTCGTCTGCCATCCACACCTTTGTACACCTATTGATTGGCAGCTGGTTTAATGTCATAGGTGTTGCTAACAAGACAGGGGAAGTAGTTCATATGTATTTTAGCACAACGGGGGAAAGCTAGCCTGTGCAGCCTCATGCGGCGTATGGCCTGATGCGAACAGCGTCAGCAAATGAGTCCAGTATTAGAACCTACCATATTTAACCTGAAAAAGGGAAGAAAAAAAAGACATTAACAAACTTGACTGACCCTGACCAGCCTTTCTAACTGCAAACCTGCCCCCTTCCCAGTCCCCAGAGCCCTGGCTGCCCCCTCAAACCCCAGCAGAACTGCTACATCCTCTCTCCCCTTCACCTCCTCCTTGTCGGTCTGCACTTCCACCAAAACGGCGTGAGATGTTTGGGGTGGGAGTGAGAACGGCACGCCAGCGAAATTGATATCCCTCCCCGTCCTCTTTCCAGGCAATATGTTGCCTTTCTGGGACTTATCATTGTGATTGATGGGAGGGGCGAGCAGCAGGAGGGACCCCTGCTTTAATCAAACGCACCACCCTCAACAAATTGGACAGTGGTGGACTAACAAGTCAGATACTAAGACCGCTACCCCTCTCCCTCAACTCCAGCTCCCTTCTCTTCTCCCCCTCCCTAAAAGTTCTCCTTGGAAAAACTCCTTTGGCAGACAGGATGGTGGGAGGGTGAGTACGAAAGATGAGAGGGAGAAAGCATGAGTAAGCTATAGAACAAGACAAAAGATGGCAGCAAGAGAACAGAGTATTACCGTAAGACTAGACTATACAGACTATACTATACCCATATTGTTCTAAACATGTAAGACTGTCTTGCCTCTGTGGAACACAAATGAGGAAGTTTAGTTGTGTTTCTTGCCATTCATTTTTAATACAATGAAAATGAATAGAAAAAAAAAAAACTTTATGAAGACAGCACAAAAGATGCATTACTTCATACAGTAAATAAGTTAATTCAGCATTAAGCATATTCTATATTTGTACTCAATTCAAAAAGTATATGGTATTTTGTATACACAGATTTAAATGTATTAAACTAATTGAAATACACTTGATGTTGGTATTTCCAGCATGCATTTACATTTACATTTACATTTAGTCATTTAGCTGACGCTTTTCTCCAAAGCGACTTACAAATGAGAGTAGTACAAGCAGTCGAATCAACTGAGTACAATACAAAAACAGTACGTAAACATGCACTGCATATGGCATAATAAATACAGTTTTATTTGCTCTGTTGTTATTGTTGATGCACTCTAAAAAATGCTGGGTTGAAAATGGACAAACTCAGCCCAACGTGCTGGGCAGTTTTATTTAACCCAACTATTGTTTAAAAATTATTATATGGCTGGCTTAAAATTAACCCAAAACAGGTTGGAAATTAAAAATCTGACACATAATTACTAGAGGCAACAATAATTATCAAAAGGTGAACATTTATTAATAAGCAACTTAATACATTTTTATTCTTTAATTATTATTTATTAGGCTTATTAATAAATGTTCATTTATTAAGCATATTGACAAATGCTAATTTCCAACATACTTTAGGTTCATTTTAAGCCAGCAACATAGTAATTTTTAAATAGTTGGGTTAAATAAAACAGCAGGTTGGGCAAACATTTAACCCAACCGCTGGGTTAAAACAACCCAATTGCTGGGTTTGTCCATTTTCAACCCAACTTTTTTGACCCAGCATTTTTTAGTGTGGTGTTGTCAAGTTTAGTAAATTGAAAGATTTTAGATTCACTCACTATATTCAATTTTCTTAAACTATTTTTAATAAATTTTTATACCATTTTGATGATATACTTAAAATTAATTCCAAAAAACTTTGGAATTAAATTGTTCAACTATAAACTATTTGAACTAAGGTTAAATGTTGAACAAAGACTGTTACATACATTTTTATCATGATGAACCTTCCCTCACCAAAGACTTGCTGTAAACAAATTTGATAAGCATTGTTCAAGAATAAATCTCAGTGTTTATTAATGTAGTGCACTTTTGATACTTTTGGTCCTCTAAGAAAGTTGCCCATCCATTTACCCTAAATAATGTAAAACGTAGCCGCATCAGTGCAACACCGTATCGGTTTGATGAATTTGCAAAATGTACAAAATGTGATAAATCATTTGTCATTTTTCAGTTTGCTCCAGTAATGCCATTCGGGGAGCAATGCAGAGCTTCAGTTCTTTGATGGAATGATTACAGAAGCATCCATAATATTAATGATGTTACTGACACAGGGCTCTGCTTTTAAATTTGATTGTAAAGCAGGTCCAGGGAGGGATTTTCTTATTTAAGTTCTCTCATTAATATTTCAGTAATATTGAAAATGCGTGAGAAATATTCACTTAGCTCATGCCCTCGGGCATTTGATTTACTGCTGTACAACACAGTGGTTGCATTAGAATATTCATGTGTCTCTGTTCAGCTGTTGCATTATTGGCTTTTGATTGTGTTGCTCTTTGAAAGCTCTATTCAGCTCTTCTCAATGCCGCTGCCATGTACATCCAGTCAGACAAGGTAACAAAGGCCCGGGTACTTTGCAATTCTCTCATTTGTCCTTCAAATAGCTCTCCATATTGACTTTGTCACAATCCCTTTTTCTCACTGTTATTTTCAAATTGTTGCTCAAACTGAGCACAATTGCAAAGCAGACAGTTTTTCAATGCCAGCTCCATTTCGATTGATTACCAATACCCTGACGCAGAATTCAGTATCATTGTGTTCTCCTCTTTGGACCTGAACTGACAGCTCTCCCTTTTTATTTAAATACCCCACTGTTTTCTCTATTAGATTAACATAACAAACAGTGAAATCAATTAGATATAATACCCAGCAGGCTTTGTTCTTGGGTGTGATATTATCTTTTGGATGTGAAAATGCTGTTCCCCTTCATCTATCTGCTAGAAAGCATACAAAGATGTTTTGAAGGATCTCTTCTGACATTTAGATTGGTGGCAGTCTTGTTTTTCAGTGTTAATGTCTTCAACAAAATTATGTTTCCTTTACTTTTTTTTAAATGTTAATAGTATGTGTACTAATTTTTAAATATTTGATTTAATTTTGCTTATCCACTAAAGCCCCTGTTATATACTAATATATTTTACATTTTATATTATGTAAAATATATTTTTTAGTAATATTATTGAATATGACATGATGATATACTGACTAATTTTATATATATATATTTTTTTTTTTAAACCAAAAGACAATAATTATGACCAAAAAAAAAAGTGTTGAAATTAACATTGCATGATCGTCGTTGCTCTTTTGGGACTTTTGAATGTTCCCAGCATGCATCGGTTGTGTGAGTCTCCCGCAAAAATGTGATGTGGATTTATACGCCCCTAAGAATTTGGTTTAAGTAACAACTATTCTGCTGGCTTAGCAAAGGTTACTTTAACCACTCAGGGATTCAGTCGTCCCCTGTAGCGGAACCTAAGCCGTAGGCCACTTCGCTGGTGGGTAGATGGCAACATTTTTGTTTTCTCCTTCCCTGTCCATTTTCTCCTTGGTGGCCATTTCCTGCAGTAAATAAATTAGAAGGGGGAGTGAGCGTCGTAGGAGAGCTCAGTGGCGGCCACCCCAGATGCCTGCAGATGAGACAAGCTGCAGGTGACACAGAGGGTCTTCAAACACCAATGCGGGCCCCTCCGTACCTAACGCTTTGACAGTATCTGAGGGAGCACGGGCGCCACTAGATTGATGGGTACCTCCGACTTGGCCGTTTCTGTGGAGAATGGCCGAGCTCCTTTGCCTAATGATGCCCCATCCATCCTGGGGGTGAGAGCTGCAGAGGACCAGGGAGGATGGGTAACCTGCCTCTGATCACTCTTTATTTGGCAGTCAGCTCTCTGTTCACAGGGAACCCTCCACAGTGCACATTAATATTATATATAGATACCCTTGTCAAGGATTTACATTCAGTGATCCGAAATCCAGCAGACAGGGAAATAAAGGGGGTGGGGGGGGAAGGTGCTGATTGATTGTGTAGGACGTTGGAGACCAGAGGAAAGAAAAAAAGAGGGAAAACACAGGCTTAAATTTATCATGATGCCCCTAACATAATGCAAGCATGTTCTCTTTGTTACTGTACAATACAGTTGGTCCATCTTCTTTTGTGGACAATCTGGACTAAGAAAATGGTAATTCCAGCATGACATTAAGCAAAACAATAGTTATTTGTCAAAGTACTGTATGTCGAGCTTATGTCATAGTGACAGAATTCAAGTTTGAACTTTGAATTTAAAAAAAAATTTTCTAATGGTTTTGAAACATTTTTTTTTTTAAATAAAATTTTAATTTTTTATTTTAATAATCTCTTTATATATATACAGGTGCTGGTCATATAATTAGAATATCATCAAAAAGTTGATTTATTTGACTAATTCCATTTAAAAAGTGAAACTTGTATATTATATTCATTCATTACACACAGACTGATATATTTCAAATGTTTATTTCTTTTAATTTTGATGATTATAACTGACAACTAAGGAAAATCCCAAATTCAGTATCTCAGAAAATTAGAATATTGTGAAAAGGTTCAATATTGAAGACACCTGGTGCCACACTCTAATCAGCTAATTAACTCAAAACACCTGCAAAGGCCTTTAAATGGTCTCTCAGTCTAAGTCTGTAAGCTACACAATCATGGGGAAGACTGCTAACTTGACAGTTGTCCAAAAGACGACCATTGACACCTTACACAAGGAGGGCAAGACACAAAAGGTCATTGCAAAAGAGGCTGGCTGTTCACAGAGCTGTGTCCAAGTACATTAATAGAGAGACGAAGGGAAGGAAAAGATGTGGTAGAAAAAAGTGTACAAGCAATAGGGATAACTGCACCCTGGAGAGGATTGTGAAACAAAACCCATTCAAATATGTGGGGAAGATTCACAAAGAGTGGACTGCAGCTGGAGTCAGTGCCTCAAGAACCACTACGCACAGACATATGCAAGACATGAGTTTCAGCTGTCGCATTCCTTGTGTCAAGCCACTCTGACAGTGTCAGAAGCGTCTCGCCTGGGCTAAAGACAAAAAGGACTGGACTGCTGCTGAGTGGTCCAAAGTTATGTTCTCTGATGAAAGTAAATTTTGCATTTCCTTTGGAAATCAGGGTCCCAGAGTCTGGAGGAAGAGAGGAGAGGCACACAATCCATGTTGCTTGAGGTCCAGTGTAAAGTTTCCACAGTCAGTGATGGTTTGAGGTGCCATGTCATCTGCTGGTGTTGGTCCACTGTGTTTTCTGAGGTCCAAGGTCAACGCAGCCGTATACCAGAAAGTTTTAGAGGACTTCATGCTTCCTGCTGCTGACCAACTTTATGGAGATGCAGATTTCATTTTCCAACAGGACTTGGCACCTGCACACAGTGCCAAAGCTACCAGTACCTGGTTTAAGGAACATGGTATCCCTGTTCTTAACTGGCCAGCAAACTCGCCTGACCTTAACCCCATAGAAAATCTATGGGGTATTGTGAAGAGGAAGATGCGATATGCCAGACCCAACAATGCAGAAGAGCTGAAGGCCACTATCAGAGCAACCTGGGCTCTTATAACACCTGAGCAGTGCCACAGACTGATCGACTCCATGCCACGCCGCATTGCTGCAGTAATTCAGGCAAAAGGAGCCCCAACTAAGTATTGAGTGCTGTACATGCTCATACTTTTCATGTTCATACCTTTCTTTTGGCCAAGATTTCTAAAAATCCTTTCTTTGTATTGGTCTTAAGTAATATTCTAATGTTATAATTAGAGTATAATTAGAGTAATGTTATAATCATCCAAATTAAAAGAAATACACATTTGAAATATATCAGTCTGTGTGTAATGAATGAATATAATATACAAGTTTCACTTTTTGAATGGAATTAGTGAAATAAATCAACTTTTTGATGATATTCTAATTATATGACCAGCACCTGTGTATATATATTGGAATCCAGACTGGACTATAAAAATAATTAGCACTGTCTTAGCTTTAGGGATGTTATTAGAAGAGTGCCGAAAAAAATCACTGTTACACACAGCCTCAAGTGGCCCATTGCTTTTTTCAAACTGCAGAACAGCATGGGACATCTATGGTCAAGAAATAATTACATTTATTACTATTAATAATAACAATCTCAATTAGCCTAGTGGTAGGCTGTTTATGTTGCCAAACAATGTGGTGCACTAATATAGCTTTTATTTCAAGTGTGTTCGCAGGTGCTTGGCTATTTTACAATTTTTTTTTTTTACAACACTTTTCAGAAGCAGATTTTTGGACAGTAAATGTAAATAAATAGTATATTAGGCATCATTATAAACATGAGGCTAACACAGTGCAAGACCGTTATTACTGAAGGCTGGGAAATGAATCTGACTATATTTTCCCACTGTTGTGTTATTGTGAAGAAACAATGTCATACAATCGTAGCTTTAGCCTTAGCCCACTCAAGCAACAATTAAAGGCCCACTGAAGTGCCTTGGAACGTGCAGCATTATTGCTGATGTAATTTCAACTGAAACAGGAAGACAGGGCGGGACATATCGAACAGCTCCTTCCCTTTTTTAAAATAGCCAATAGCGTTTCATTTATATCACAGCTTAACCAGAGCAGTTGAGCTCAGTAAAACATCAGTTTCTTTCTAAACTCTAACTGTTCCTCCTCCTAATCTCCTCCATATCGCTTTAAAATATAGCATTATGTGCAGAATTCAAATGGGTCTGATATGTTTTGTGGTCTGCGCCGACTCGCACATATGATCCGCTCTGTGCTATCTGTCTCTGGACCAGAGCAGACTGTGTGCGCTGTAGTTCGTGTGACACTGATGTGAAACCACACTTCATTCGCCTGAATGGAAAGCATATTTACACTGTCTTAAAGGGTTAGTTCACCCAAAAATGAAATTTCTGTCATTAAGTATTAACTCTCATATCGTTCCACACCCGTAAGACCTTCGTTCATCTTCAGAACACAAATTAAGATATTTTTGATGAAATCTGAGGGTATCTGATCCACACATAGGCAGCAACGTCATTGCACCTTTTGACGTCCAGAAAGGTAGTTGAAAACATGGTTAAAATAGTCAACGTGACTACAGTGGTTCGACCTTAATGTTATGAAGCGACAAGAATACTTCTTGTGCGCAAAAATAAAACAAAAATAAAAACTTTATTCAACAATTTGAAACCGTTGTCATACATAGTGAACTTATTGCAGACTTCCTTGTTTAAGTCCGCATGCCAGCTCATTATTGGCCAGATCCTGTGTCAGCATCACATGCGTCGTGCTGCTCACGTGTTCAGCTTCGGCCAATACAAGTGTTCCCTATGCCCTATATAGTGCACTATGTGCCATTCACCATGTAGAAAATAGTAAATGTATGAACAAGTGACCAATTTTAGCTGTAGCTTCAGCGTCTGTTTATAATGTAAGGGACGGGACACTTGAGATTCTTGGCGGTGATGTCATGAAAATCTGTGCTTTATTTAAGCGGAAGTGAGAGACTAAGTTTTGAATGCTTATATCTCCTAAATGCAAATTTTATCATTGTTTTGGAACACATCAGCTTTATCATAACCTTAAGGCTAACATATTCATTTTCAAAAACTAAAAAAAACTGATTTCAGGGGGACTTTAATTTTCCTTTACTGCATTTCTGACCAGTTGTTGCACATTTCTGTTTTTTTGTAAATCCTGAAGTAAATGGTAGTCTGTGAGGAACACCAGTCACATCAAGCATCATTCTCTATGGATTCTAGAGCTAAACTTAAGCTAATCACACTGCCATGCTGCATTAAAAATGTCTCCTACTCGACTATATGATTAAGGCACTAATTAGATGTGCTTGAGCAATATATAGATCATCAGGCTGGGCAAAGAGTTCTTCAGTTAAAGGTAGGGTAGGCAATGCAGAGAGGCTAGCAATAGCAAGTTAGTCTTGAAAGCATGAGATCCCACCCTCCCTTCAGAGCACTCTCCAAAGCCACGCCTCCTTCAAAACACATGAATTGAGTGTTTACAGCCAGAGCAAAATTTGCAAAGTGTCACAAGAGGCAGCATTAAATTACCTCATGTCTCAAAGCACATACCTTTACAAGAATAATAAACGAAAAACGACTTAATGAGATCTGACTTGTAATACCCGATTCATTTGGGCGTTGATAGTGTTGATGTAGAAACACATAAATCCAAGTCTTGAGGACATGAACAGCTCTGGGAAGAACATCACTGGTTGCCATCTCTTAATTATGGTAATTACAACAGGGCATGAACGCAACATAAGCTTGTTGTTTTGGTTTAGAAGGAACTGTAAAAGTTGTTTTCGTGTGATGTGTGCGCGAGCAGGGTGCGCAGAGGTATGGAAATACATATGTTGACAGGCAGGTAGTACATCGTATCATTGCATCGGACCGAATTCAATGATTGGAAGGTTTTTGATCCCAAGACTTCCGCAGAAGATATATGTACATTTTTAGACCACTTCTATTATTAATTGTTATCAGGATGTGAAGAGAGTTTCAACCAGTATAACAAAAAGTGTTTATGACAAAAAAAGACAAAATATTGAGGACTTTCCAGATAATGTAACTCAATAATGGAGCTGTATTCAAATAAAATTTGTGCTGCATTATTAAATGTTTAGGATATATGTTTCTTTAATGCTGACAATTTTAGAACAAATAGTTTTGAATTCAACTATTGTAAACTGAAAAAAATTCAACTACATGGTAATTAATAGGTATAGGTGGACCAATATATACAAACAAGTCATATGTGACAGTCATTATATTTTTTATAGCATTTGTAAATTTATTTTAAACAAAAGTTGTTAAAAGATTGATCATGTTTTGTAATTGTTCTGTAAAATAAGCAACAATAATAATTTGTAGTTTTTGGTTAAATGCCTATAAAAGTTAAATTCCATTTTATCCTTCGAATATCCTTACATAATGTCTGATTTAATAGAAATATTGGCATTGTGTAGTATATTGGACTTGATAGTACTTGGTATCTGATTGTAAAATAAAATAAGCGGTATCACCCATCACTAGTAATTAGGCTACAAAATCTCTTGCTTTGACAGTACTGTAGCATTCAGATGTCTGTCATATGAATTGACTGATTTTCTTAACCGGACTGTGCTTCGTATTGAAATGCATAATTCACCTTGAGGGGGTGCCTCTTTAAGTAATCTAATATTAAACTGAAGGTGTGAACAAGGAGGTGGAAAATCAATATTATTTGATGTTGAGAGACTTCTAACTACGTCTTGCAATTTTCTGCCTTGTTTGTGAGGACAATGTCATTCCTTATTTATGAATTGATTTTCATTTTAGCTTCTTGAGATACAGCGTGCCTGGTTAATGCATGTCTCCATCTTTCAATTAAGTCAGAACTTTTATCATCGCGCCAACCAATATAATGACATAAAGAAATGCGCTAAATGAATATAGCACTCAATTGTCCTCACTTCTAAGTGGTGCTTTATTCAGGTTGTTAAGCTATTCGTGCAGCTTCCCTTCATGTTACTTATCCAGCACTTCCTCTCCTGCCTGGGCCCAGAGATGCACTCGTCTCTCTGCACTGGCAGCCGAAAGCTCACCAGTGTGTGTTCTCCTCCTGCCAAGTTGTTTCTTCTCAGCAAAAACATTCCCGACATTCCAGCCGCTGGGAAAAAAAGTAGGTGAAGTGGCCTGGCAGGCGCGCTGCGCTTCAATCAACCAATTAGATAATCAAGGGCTTTCACATTGTGCAGGCTGACAATCAACTCTGCCAATTAAAGACCCGTCTGTGCTGCGTGCAGCCCTTCAGCGCAACCCATTACTGAGCTCTTGCACTGGAGTGGGCCCGGCTGATCAAGAAAAATTATGCCACTAATAACAGCGAAACGAAAGAAATTTGGACAAAACGACTCTCTGCATCACAGATTTTGTTTACTAGTGGGTAATTAATTCTCCACATATGTTGGGAACATCTGTCGCGATGACCTGCCATCGAATCAGCGAAACAACTGCTGTGCTGCTCCTCCTCAGGTCATTAGCACAACCATTCAAATTACTCTTCCTCCCTCTGCCTTGTCCAAAACTGCTTCCAACTTTATTTATAAAGAGCCACCATCCTTCTTTCTTCACGCTCTCGGTCTTGTCTCGTGTTTGCTGAGTGTTGTTTTCAGATGGAGACGCAGGGTATAAGAGGAATATTATTTTAGCTGTTTAAGGGGGCATGTTCAGCATAGACTTGGCCCACTTGTCTTCCAAATCAGCAAATCCAATTGTTAAATTTCTATGGTCTATTGTTTTATAATAATAATAATAATAATAATAACAATAACTATTATTATTTGGATGTCAGGTCAATATTTTTTTGATTACTTTTATTTTTTAATTTGCCTAATTATTCATTATTTGGTGCAAGATATTATTGGTGATTTATTATTATTATTATGACAGGCCACTTTTATTTTTTATTATTTTCATTTTTAATTAGACAAATTATTTGTTATTTGTTGAAAAATATAATTATTGATTTGTTGTTGTTATTATTATTATTATTATTATTATTAATTTCATTATTTACAGTTCTCTTTAGGTGGACAATCTGGTTTTGTATGCATTTTGACCATGGTAAATGCAAAGTACTGCAATGAACTACATTGTCATACAATGACATTAAAGGGTTAGTTCACCCAAAAATGAAAATTCCGTCATTAATTACTCACCCTCATGTCGTTCTACACCCGTAAGACCTTCGTTCATCTTCAGAACACGAACTAAGATATTTTTCATAAAATCCGATGGCTCAGTGAGGCCTGCATTGCCAGCAAGACAATTAACACTTTTAATGCCCAGAAAGCTACTAAAGACATTTAAAACAGTTAATGTGACTACAGTGGTTCAACCTTAGTCTTATGAAGCGACAAGAATACTTTATGCGCCAAAAACCCCCCAAAAAAACGACTTTATTAAAAAATATCTAGTGATAGGCGATTTCAAAACACTGCTTCATGAAGCTTCTAAGCTTTATGAATCTTTTGTTTCGAATCAGTGGCTCGGAGCATGTATCAAACTGCCAAATATCTAGGTATCTGCAATATCTAGCAATTTCGTTATTATTTCCCTTTGCAGGCGGTTTTCAAACAGAGTAAAATGGGGGACTGTACCCTCAAAATGCTTCACTCTAGTAATTCTGAGCTTGTTTAGTGATTCTATGAGATGGAAAACAAATGCTGTAAAAAAAAAAAAAACACTTTGAATATAGGCCCTTTCTTGACATCTTGACTTATGTTCAGGTCAATAAATCTATATATCAGAAAAAATGGAAAGTCAGCATAATCATGATCAAATAAGTGGCTGTGGATGAACAGAGGTCTTTCAGCAAGAAGATGCAGAGATGGAGTTTGTGTACAGAAGAATGCACTGACAAGTGCTCAATTAAAGAAAATGGCTTTGAGTGGCGGACTGAAAAGTGACAGGTCTTGGGCTGAGAGGAGCCTTTGAGCACAGAACAGAGGGACTAACAGCATTACACCGCTGACCTTTCCCATGATGGACCACCCTCACATGGGAATAAGGAGTTTTGTGCTCGTAAAGTCTCATAAATTTCAGTAGCTTACAGTGTAAGATTGTCAAATACTGTCAAAAAGGGATAGCATTTCAGAGCCTGTAATATATGACTTGTTTCTACGCGAGCAGACTTGCAATTTTTACCTGGAGGATGATGAAATATTTACAATGTATTTAGCATTCCTTTAACAGTTAAAATAATCTGAAATTAGTTTAAATCTTAAACTTACATTAAAATCTAACATTTTATAAATCTCATAAAGTGAGATTTAGTGAGGAGTAGGAACGTCTGCTTTTCTGTAATCTTGTCTGGCTCTTTGGGTAGTGCTAGAATGTTCTGAGCAGCCATGAGATGTCAGCGTGACAGGCAGCATCCTGAAACCGCCAGCGACTGTACATGGCCACTGGGCCGACACATATGGCCATCCCTGCACCCTGGGCTGGCCTCCCTGAGGAACACTTTGGGAGAGGGTGAGATTGTGGAGGAAGGTCACGATAAGTTCGGATGCTGTTGTGCCGGGAGGGAGGAGGGTTGAGTCTGGGCTGGAAAAGAACACTGAGGTAGCAGCGTCAAGGTGAGATGTCACACATGATATCATCACTAGGTCTTGACAGCTGATGAACCGCTAACAGATAAATGAGCCATGAAAGAAACCTCAGTTCTTCCCTTATTTGTGTGTTTGTGTGTGTGTGTGTGTGTGTGTGTGTGTGTGTTTAGGCATGTGCTCCATTTCCCAGTTGAAATTGCTGAGGCCTGCATAGATTAGAAACTGCTTGGAAGAAATCCTGTCTCACAGTTTGTCACATGAACAGTAATGCAATTGTAGATAATTTTAAGGCAGTTTTGCAGACAAAATTTGTTCTCTTTCAATTCGTAGTTGTGAATTTGAATTGCCACAATTGAATTGCCGGAAATTGAATCTATCATTCTTTTGTTCTTTCTGTCCGTAAGGCTTATATAACCTTCCACGCTTTGTTCAGCCAACATTACATTTTTTTTTTTTTTTAATTCTACTTTTCACATTCAGTTTTGAGTTGCAATTCAGTTTTCCAACTCAATTCAATTTCAGGAACAGCAATTCTTTAAAGGCAGTTCTTAATTAAATTCTTAATGGAGCACAACCCTGAATTAGACCTTAACACTTCCTTTCTTAAAGGTGAGATTTGTCATTTCTTCATTTGTCATGGTTCTGCATCTTTTTTTATGCAGTGGACAACTGGAACTGGACATGATGTATTTTTTTTTTTTTTCATGTTGCATATAAAACTTTTTTATCTTAAAAGTTTTATTTTAAGTCTTTTATGCTTACCAAGGCTGGAATTATTTGATCAAAATGACAATTAAAAACAATTGTGAAATATTATTAAAATTAAAAACATTAAATATCCATTTTCTATTTTAATATACTTTAAAATGTAATTTATTCCTGTGAGGACAAAGTTGAGTTTTCAGGTCTTCAGTGTCACATGATCCTCCAGAAATCATTCTAATATGCTGATTCGCTGCTTAAAGGCACAATATGTAGGATTTTTGGATTAAAATATCCAAAACCCACTAGAACAGTGTTTATATATTTTGTTGACTTGTGTACTTACATTATCCCAAATGTTTTCAAGAATGTTTAAATCCAGAGAACTAAGCAATTTTAACCAGGACACAGGCTGTGTCCGTGCGTCGCATATAAATGACATCATACCCGCGTTACCCTTGGTTATTTTGTAGAAACCATGGAAAGTGGAGTGGAGTGCGTGCAAAATAGGCTAATCGCTATTACCTGAATTCACGGCCTACTAAGAAATGCTGACACAATGTGTTTTATTAGACAGGTGAGCAACTGTTTGGATGAATACATTCATCGAAAGAAAACGTCTCTGGTTACTTGTGTAACCCTGGTTCCCTGAATAGGGGTCGAGACACATTGGGAACGCTCCTGCGTGATTGCATCATGAAGCACTTGTGAAATCAAATCAATGGTGTGACGGAACGTCAGAGGCGGGTGATGTCACAGACCAGGAAACTATAAAGCATACCCAGAACAAAGAATGCTAGCTTCTGATTGGCTGAAGCAATGTGCTCACGGGCACGCAGGGAGTATGGCAAGGCGATGCAGCGTCTCTTTCCCTATTCAGGGAACCAAGGTTACACAAGTAACCTGAGACAATCCCTTTCATGTAACTTCGAGCTGCATCAAGACGCATTGGGAACCCTATCCCAACTACGCCATAATGCCAAGTGCCTGTCTGTTATCTTACGACGAAAGCACAGCAGACCCCGGAGTGGAGCCTAAGTCAAGGTTATAAAACCTGATGAACGTATACTGAGAGGACCACCCAGCCGCATCACATATATCATGGAGGGGTTCCCCGAGATTAAAGCCTTGGAGGCAGCCATACCCCTGGTAGAATGTGCCCGGACAGCCAAAGGAGAAGGCTGTCTGGTAGATTCATAAGCAAGTGAGATGGCCTTGACCACTTACCTGCTCATTCTCTGCTTCGACGCAGGGCCTCCCTTCTTAGGAGACCCGTAACAGACAAACAATTTTTCAGTTTTACGCCACAGGGCAGCTCTGTGGACATACGTGTCTAGTGCCCTAACCGGGCAAAGCAGATTGAGTCTTTCCTGATCTGGACTGGAAAATGGAGGAGAACAACAGGACCTGCAGTACAATCAGTCCTCGGACGTTGATGGGGACCTTAGGTACGAAGAAAGCGTATGACTAAGGGATCTCTTCCCACAGAATAGTCACCCAGAGGAGCATGATAGGTGAATATAGCCGCTACATAAACTTTTAAGGTGGAAGGAGACAAACCATCCGAGAACTTTTCTTGGAGAAATTGCAGCACTAAGCTGACAGAACAATGGACAGGGTCCAACTGACGTTGTCTACACCAGGTAGAAAACAACTTCCATTTGTATGCATACAAATTCCTTGTAGAGGGAGCTCTTGAGTGAAGTATGGTCTCCACTGCCTCTGTTGAGAGACCGGATTCTATGAGCCTAGCCCCCTTAGAGGCCAGGCCCACATTTTCCACGGAGGGGCTGGACGAGTGTGAGAGAACCACATTGGGCAATGAGTTGTTTCTTTCTAAGCAAATAGGTCGACTTCTGCTCGACCAAAGTTTTCCCATTTGAGCTCCACCACCTCGGGGTGGAGTCTCCATTCCCCGGGCCTCGGCCCCTGCCTCGACAGGATGTCTGCCCCCGCATTTTGATGCCCCGGGATGTAACCCTTTTCTATTGTGAGCAGTACCCATTGAGAAATATTTGGAAGAAGTTTCCATTCTGCCAGAAATTCTACTAAGGGAACTAGTGTTTTGAGACTCCTCTGGTGTTCTTTGAGCATTCGACTCCTCAGAGGGTCAGTGGAGACCGCTGCGCCCTGAAGCACACGAGGTGGTAGGGTTGGCAGAATGGACCCCTGAGGGCATCGAAGAGGGGCGGATACCCTGGAGTGTGATATAGGACCCTCTTCGGAGGGGGCTGCCCTCGAAGGTCCCACGCCACTGGCATCAGGACCTCTTCGAAGCCTTCTTGGCGATAATGACAGTCCTCAGATCTGCCTTATCCCGAGAAGCCTTTTGCAGGGCAGCACTGGTGGCGACACTCTGCTTTTGTTGCGCTCGGTGCGCTGAGGAGCTGGCTAAGGCTGCTCCTGCCCTTCCGGTTGAGAGTGGCGAGGAAAAAACCTTTGGAAGGCCGCAGACTGTTTCTTTGTCTCCTGGAACCTCTCTATGACAGACGTAACTGAGTCGCAGAAGAGGCCCAGAGGAGACAGCGGCACATCCAGTAGGATGTTCTTGTCTTTATCTCTGATATCTGACAAGTTTAACCATAGGTGCCTCTCCGTGGCCACCAGGGCTGCCATAGAGCGGCTGATTGTTTTGGCCGTCTCCTTGGTGGCCCGGAGAGACAGATCAGTAGCTTTCCTTAACTCCCTAACTCCTTCCTTAACTAGCTTCCCCGCTCATCAATTTCCCCCAGCAGGTCGGCCTGATAGGCTTGTAAGATCGACATCGTATGTAAACATGCCGCTGCCTGACCTGCTGCCGCATAAGCTTTACCCACCAGCGCTGATGTTGTTCTTAGCGGCTTGGTGGGCAGCGTCAGGGATTTGAGGGACGCCCCATAACAGTGTTGTTTCAGCCCCATAATGTTTGAATATGTCGACGTTTGGGGGCTGAAATTGTACCGGTCTCTTCCACAACCTCGACACCTCGGTGTGGAGGTCGGGAAAGAACGGTAATCCCCGACGTTGAGGTTGTGACCGCGAGGGCAGAAAGCACTCGTCTAATTTACTCTTCTGATGAGTTTCACTTTTCTCTGCAGGCCAGTCGATATTAAGTTTCTCTACTGCCCTGGTCACAACCTCAAGCAGCTCCTCGTATGCTGGAGATTGAGATGGCGAGTCCTCATCTCCAGCATCGACACTCACAACATCCAACTCCTCAGAGCTGGATAGTTGAAGTGCTGGTGCCTCTCTCCAGGGGGAAGAAACCGCAGCGCATGCTTCCACCACCAGAGGAGAGACACTGGGTTTGGCCGGGCCTGTCTCTAACCTCTCTGTCAGATCCATTTGTGAACTCCACGAATGAAGCCGCCGCTCTGCCTCAGCAGAAGTGGGACCCGATCCGCGGGGAACACTGGCCAAGGCGCCCTCTTTATTTTCAAATATATTATATAATATAATATAATATTTTGTTATTGCATATGTTATATGTTATTGCATATATATATATATATATATATATATATATATATATATATATATATATATATATGTGTGTGTGTGTGTGTGCAATAACACGATAACACAGAGCGCTTGCTGAAGACACAGAAGCTAGCATTCTTTGTTCTGGGTATGCTTTATAGTTTCCTGGTCTGTGACGTCACCCGCCTCTGACGTTCTGTCACACCATTGGTTTGATTTCACAAGTGCTTCATGACGCAATCACACAGGAGCGTTCTCAATCCGTCTCGACGCAGCTCAAAGTTCCCATGAAAGGGAACTAATCCAGTTATATAGCTCAACACAGTAAGTCTTAATGTTTAAATCTTGTTTTCTTAATTTACAGAGAGTACCATGTTTTTCCATGCCTAATATCGATCTAGCGTACTGCAGTGTGCAACAAGTGTCTCATAGCAGCCGCCGAGTGAACACACAGAGTTGCACTATAACAACTTTTTCAACACACAGATGTATCTAATATGATAAAACAGCACTGCTTTTACCCCATATACTCTTGACCGGAAGAAGCGGAAGCATTAGCAATCTCTCCAGCTGCCTCGTTCAGCTCCAACAGCACTCGGCTCTGCTCTGCTTAATACTACAGTAACATTATTAATCTCATCCATGAACATGATTTCTGCTCAAGTCCCGTCCCGATTTTTTCCACCGGCTGTGAGGTGAAGACAACACCTCCCATGATTCCGTGAAATCAAGGTGTCATCAAGCTACGCCTTTGTTTTGACTAAGTGACCTCTAGCGGCGAAAATGTACTTATTGTGGCTTTAAGAAACATTTCTTCTTATTAGCAATGTGTGTGTGTGTGTATATATATATATATATATATATATATATATAATATATATTTTACAAATAATTTTATATATATATTACAAATAATTTTATATATATATAAAATTATTTGTTCTCTTATTTAAGTAAATCGTGGCCATGAATTTTAGAAATTCATTAATTTGTTCCCTCCTTTTGGTAAATTACTTACAATGAGGGAACAAATTAGTACTGCTGACATATTAGTAAGTCTTGGGAACAAATTGTTAATTCGTGGCCACAATATACATATTTTTTCTCCTGTATGTCATGTGCGGGGCTCCATAGTGAACAGCTATGCTTTTTAACATTTTTTGAAAACTGATATTTTTTTTTTTTTTAGATTGTGATGCTTTTTTTTAAAGAATCTTTTGTGTATAGAATGTTCAGTTTCTATTGAAAATTCATTTATTTTAAATATATATCTTTTGTAACTTTATAAACATATTTACTGTCACTTTTGAACACTTTTGCATCCTTGCTGAATAAAACTATTACTTAAAGAAAAAAATCTTATTGACCCCAAACATTTTACAATATCAAGCAGAATAACAAGGTGTTTTATACAGCTAAAAATAACTAGAAGAGGATGACACATTCCATTTACAGATGACCGAACCTGTCTTACGTTAAAAATACAGTGGATAAAGAGATGAATAAGAGCCAGCAAATCATAAAAACTTACTGAGTGTATCTTTAAAGTTGTGAAGATACAGAAACAGTAACAAATCTTTCTACTGTATTGTGATGTACATCCGAGTGTACAAGATTTTTGAAAAAGAAAAAATGTAGGTTGCGGACTTGGTTCGATGCATCAGTTGTTGATTGGATTTTGAGAAATAACCGTTGCACTCAAAAAATGGATGCAGGTGTACATGAGATTGCCACGTCAACAGAAAGTCCATCGAAACACATGAAACATGGACAGATGAATCTATAATCTAGGTCTATAATATGCATTTAGAAAATAGATAGGGTGAATTTTCATTTCATGCCAACTTTAGTAATTAGATACACCGTAATGAGTATCAGAGTAGATAGCCAAGTAGCGTGACACAAAACAAACTGCACAACAGGGGTTAGAGTCATTAACCCTTCCACCCTGAGCCCTCTCAGACAGTGACAAACGCCCTCCCCTTTGTCCTCACCGCTGCCCACAACAGCAAAACAACACTCCACCAGAGATGGCCAAAGAAGTCAGGAGTTTACTAAGTGGCAACAGCAGGAATTCCAAATCTGTCCCCGCTAATTTTATGTGGAATCAATTAAATCGTTTCGGGGGGTGGAGCAGAGGGGGAGCAATTCCCTCTACGTGATCTCATCTGTGCTTTAATGCAATTGTCCACTCTGAGCCATGCCGCACAGCACATAATAAAGTAATAAGGCTAATCTTGTTTCTCTGTCGCCTCTCCGGATCGACACGGCAGTTATTGTATTAGATCCGTAATGAGATTCTGCACTCCATCAACACGATGGTGCGCCAAGGGGGTGGATGCCTCTTTCCTCAGATAGAAATTTTGTCCATTTACATGCTATCATTAGTTTTATACAAATGTGCCCTTGAGCGCGCCGCACCTCTGCACCGCGCTCGTTTGCAAACACTTTACTTTGGCAGCAAATGATCATCACTGCCTCTTTCCTTACACACACACAGATACCTCTTTCTTTGGGAGGGATAGGTAAGCAGGACGAAAAAGACAAGGGCAAACACGCTGTAGTGTGCTGTTCTACAGAGACAGCATAATGTAATGTAAGCCCACACACAGGCACAGAGACAGAGATATGCACTCCTGTGGGACACACTCATCAGACAGGATATGAAAAGCACAACTTCAGGACGGAGCATATCTCAATCTTCTGACGCTTACATAACCAGACTATATGTAGCTGGCCTGGATAATGGAACACTGGGAGGAGGACTTTGCTGTGATATTCAGGGCTCAACAATAATGTGTTTTTTTTTTTTTTTTAAATGCTGGCATGACTGATTTGTACTTGTCCTGCTACTGGCCTTAATTTTTTTAGCCACTTTGCCACTTTTTTTCTTTTCTTTTTCTTTTTTTGTGGTCACTGGGCCAACCACATATCATATATAAGCTCCAGCATCCCCATGACCCTACAGAGGATAAGGAGTTTGGAGAACAGATGTATTAAATTACATTGCATTGCATTACATTACATTATTTAGTGACTGTTTCAGCAGTTACATCATTTTGCCATTAGGTGGCGAGTCACTGAATCATAAGGCTTGTTCGAGATGCATCTGCGCAGCGCAGACCGATCGGCATATGACATCAAAGTACCGCGAGAGCGTTTGGAGAGCATACGACTCTTAATTCTTTTGCATCGCTCTTGCGGTACTTTGATGTCATACGCCGATCAGTCTGCGCAGCTCTGATGTAGCTCGAACAAGCCTTTTCATACAGCGATTCTTTCAAAAATGCTAATTCATTCAAGAACCAAACCAGATGTAAAGCCATGGCAAACCAAGCTGACATCAAAGAACTAGTGGCAACTATTGTTGCCTCACTTCGGCTGCTTCTGGGCCAAAAAAATGTGCTTGAACATTTGAAACATACTAGAAACACATAAAATTATGCAACACTTCGCTAAGTGCTAATGTTTGAAAAAATGTGCTTGAACACACCAAAAGGACTACAGGCAACTGCAAGCATGTGCGTTCTGCGCCTGCGTGTAAGGAAAAACTGTCTCTGCATGGTATCAGTAGTCTATATTTGTCATTTAAAAAGAGAAACCAAAACTAGGACTGCAGATATACAAACCAACTATAAACAAAGCAGCGCTTGCTAACCATTTTGATTATCAGTCATGTTGAACACTTTCTTCATTCCAGGCGGCTCATGTTATGAACATTTAGGGACCGAGCACTGATGGTGTGAGGACCCTATTGTAATTGCTCAGTCAGTTCTTCTTCTCTGAAATGAATCGCATATTTGAGGGCCTAAACATGCTTGAAAACTCATGAAACCCGTCAGAAGTGATAAAAATTTACGTTGGATATGGGTTTCTGAATTAGGTGTGGCAATATGGCCATACAATAGACCTACAAAATTTCAATTAAGCACCTTTCACTCTCGGTAGACACATGTAACAGCCCAATACCTACAAAAAAGTCCCTGGGTGCAAAATATGTAAACCCAACAGGAAGTGAGATATTTTTAATTTTCTCTGCAAAATTTTTGCTGTTTTTGCTATTTCCAGACGTTGTACTTTAACAAGCTCCTCCTAGAGCTTTAATCAGATCGAGGTCATATTTGGTCAGTCTAATCTAAAGGCCATTGTGGCGTTAAATTGCGAAGATCTTGACTTTTCACTGAAGGGCATGTCCGTGGCGGCCTGACAGATTTCGATGTTTGAAACAGGAAGTTGTTGTAACTTGGGCATACAATGTCCGATCTGCCCCAAACTTCACATAATTCATTAGAGTCCTGACCTGAAGACATCTACAATACAGTATACAGTTACAGTCATAGTGCCACCTGCGGGCAACAGGAAATTACGTTTTACACTGTGATTAACTCCTCATAGAGATTTAATCAGATCAACATATTTGGTCAGTCTAATCTTAAGGCCTTAGCGATGTTACATTGCAAAGATCTTGAGTTTTCACTAAAGGGCGTGTCATGAAGGAGGAAGCTGGTGTAACTCAAGCATACAGTGTCTGATCTGCCCCAAACTTCATGTTCGATATGAATCCTGGCCTGAAGACATCTCTATGCCAATATTCAGTTAGTCATAGCACCACCTGCTGACAACAGGAAATGGCATGCTTTGCACAGTAATTCACTCTCAGAAACACGTATAAATATGCCATGAAGTACCAAACATACTAGAAACACATAAAATTATGCGACACTTCGCTAAGTGCTAATGTTTGCGATTAACGCCACGAAAGTTGTTGTAACTAAGGCAAACAATATCCGATCTGCTCCAAACTTCACATTATTGATAATATTCTTAGCCTAAACACATCTACATGGCAATATTCAGTAATAGTCAAAGTGCCACCTGTTGGCAGCAGGAAGTGTGGCACGTCGAAATGACTTTGCCATATTTCAACTGTATTTACTCGCTTACATGCATATCACCCACTATTCACTGTTTTCCTATGGCCACCGGGTGGTAGTGGCGGCCCCGGGTGCGAGGGCCCTTTCATCGCTGCTTGCAGCTTTAATCTTGTTTTGGAATTCTCTAGTGTTGTCATTGACTTTGATACCAAGTCGGTACTGTTATTTTAAAAATGTGACACTTTAAGCGCTGTTAAGTGGATTCGTAAACAACTCTGATTGACCTTTGTGTTCACTTGCACATCAGATATGTCTGTGATTGGCTACAGTATAAATATAACCAGTATATAACTAGTAAAATGTTATATAACCAGTATATAATATAATAAATAGTTTATAAAAATATAAAAAGTAGTTTTATGGAATATAAATATAAAAAAAATATATAAAATATAAAAATAAAATATATATATAAAAAAAATGCAATAACTACTCCAAAACTGTTTCTCACAATTTTAACAAAACCTCTTTTACTGTGTTAGCCATCTCTATGATCAGTGAATACATAGTAATAATAACCCTGCTATCCAAATATAATTGTGGTTATAAAATTATACTTGCTATAGATTACCATACAGTTTTTTCTACATAAATTGTGGGATGCTGTTTTTACCATCTCCCATAAGCATCAAACAATCTCAGCCTAAAGTGGAGAGTTTACTTTTGCATTTATCTAAGTCTACTCAGTGAAGAAGAGATTAAAAAATCCCTCCAACATCATATAAGAGATAATATTTCAAGGTATTAATGTTGAATATCTAATTATCACTTTATTTGAACAAAACAAGATTGTACTTAATAAGCAAATTACCATGATGATAAACTGTCTGGATGGGAGCCAATCTGAATATATTTGGTGGAAACATCTTTAGCCCCTGGAATAGGAAACTAAAGTAGGAAATTTTCAAAGATACAATTATTGCACTCTTTGAGCCACTGGCAGATAAGAATCAATAGAAGCAAATGAGCGTGATCATATGACAAATGTTAAATGCATCATGCTCTGCTCATTGTGGGATGAAGGCATACTCATGTGGTGGCGCTGATAACTTTGAAGGCAGTTATAAAGGAGAGCGAAGCTTTTGACTCGTAACTTGACTCGCACTGTGGTGTGAAAATGAAGCCGTGCAAATGAGATGCTGTCTCTTTAAGGCAAGCCTTCTAGTTCGGAGAGGCGATAGATCATATCTAAAATAGAGTGTTTGCTCTTGGTGCAGATGCCATCATTACTAACTACTTGCCGGGGATCCTTGAAAGCTAAATCGTTTTGCGATGCATCATTGAGCTTTTACTTGCCTCACCAGCAGATGGGTCCTTGTGGTCCATCTGTTGGAAGAGATGTCTTCAACAAGCCCCCTTCACCTTCAACCAAAGAGATGAGAAGACATTTGAATATTCATCCCATCAGAAGAGCCGCCTGGTGGGACTGGGGTCAGCGGTGTGGTTCTTTTTCTGGTCACCTCAGGTCACTAAATTTTGGACGCTGAGTGAGGGGTCTCGCACCTGGTCCACTGGCCCGCACATATATACACTGTTTGTGTTTATGAAGGAACAGATGAACATGTGCACGTGGGTGTATTAGAAAGAGAAAGGAGCAGATACCATCATCTCCCCTGGTAATTAAGGAGGCTGCATCTGTTAAAACATCACAGCTTAATGTGCTCATTAATTGTGTGCTATTTTGAATAGTTCATTATAAGTATCCGGTCCAGGGGGGGCATATTTCATACACAAAGACTTTGCTTAACTTGTGGCCTCAGCTAAATGTATTATCTCTTCATTTGTTTGGGTATTAGCCATGATTATTGAAGTTATTTATTTATTTATTTAATTATAACGCTAGCATTTACATATGTTCGTATTGCTTCAATTCTGACTTGATGTGCGACATGACAAAATCCAAAGTTCAAAAGGTTTGTGGCATCAAATCTTTTGTGGCAAACAAATCTCTTTTGTTTGAGAGTTTTAGCTAGTAAACTATATTCACAAGCAGCTATGTCTATTTGTGCATTCAAGATAATATTTGATTTATTTATGTCATTATGGGAAACATGGGATTTTCTTTGAGCGCTGAGTTTTTAGAGTTGGGGGTATATTTGTACTGACAATAAATCTGTTAAATACATAGTATATTGTACAATTACCAAGTTCTGGCTCAACTCAACATAACAGACCCATTGACTCTGCAGTATAGCACTGTAGGTGCAATATTTTGAAATATATTATTTAATTTTGTACTATTATGTACAATCAACCCAGTATGTTTTTTCATCCACTGTAAAACATGTTAGATACTATTAGCAAAAATGTTTGTTGCTCTTATGTTTTAAGAGCTGCTTATACCAGCAATACAATAATGTCTCTCCTTATATACACTTCTATTCAAAAGTTTGGGGTCAGTAAATTAATACTTTTATTCAGCAATGATGAATATAAATATATATTTTACATTGTTACAAAAGATTTATATTTCAAAGAAATGCTGTTCTTTTGAACTTTCTATTCATCATACAATCCTGAAAGAAAATATATCAGTTTCCACAAAGAGAATTAAGCAGCACAACTGTTTTAAATATTGATAATGATAAGAAATAATTTCTTTAGCAACAAATCAGCATATTAGAATGATTTCTGAAGGATCATGTGTTGCTGAAGACTGAAGTAACGACTTCTGAAAATTCAGCTTTGCCATCACAGGCATAAACTACATTTCAAAGTATATTAACAAAAAAAGATCATTATAAATTGTAATTGTATTTCACAACATTACTGGTTTTGATGTATTTTTGATCAAATAAATGCAGCCTTGGTGAGCATAAGAGACTAAAAACACTCAAATTCCTACCGACCTTAAACTTTTGAATAGTGTAATTGTATTTATGCAGTTTTTATATTATGTATATTAAGGAAATGCTAATTCAAGTTCATTTTAAAAAGGATATTTACCTGGGCAATGAATTCTGATATTAAAATCATGTGTGTGATGGATTGATAGTTCATAGCCCAGTGTGGGCAGAAATATAAGTGAGTCAGTAGGCACAATGCCACGGTCCTTAGAGGATTTCTGGAAGGATGACTGACTCTTTATGATCAGCCCTTCCAGAACATCACTATTTGAAGTCTCATCATTTATATGATTATGGAGCAACGACAATAGACTGAACCCTTGACCCTCATTTTAGACAGCGTTGCATTATTCGCACCATAAGGCCTTTCAAAACTACTTCACTCTTCAGTGGAACAAAATTGATTTCCCCTTATACTATTCATGCATTTCCATGTTGCATTACCCTGCGTCAAGCTCTCGCTTGCATACACACGCTCTGTTTTACATAAGCCATTACTGTATGGTGTCACTTGTGTTTATTTCCAACACATGTCTGTGTTACATTGATATTTTGACACATACTTAGTGAGGGGAGAGGGGGCTCAGATTGGGACACATCATTTTCAGCTCCACCTGAACTGCTCTGTGCCCCACTGCCAATCTAATGAAGCTGTTATGGTGTGGAGACTGACAGGTTAATTATCTTTTATGAAAGTGGGACAAATTGAACTGTGTCTTTCCATCAGTTTTTGATAGATCAGAAGGCTGCTGGTGGTCCTGCGGCAGTACTGGAGTGAATCTCAAAGCTAATCCACTCGATTTTTCCTCTCCAGCTCTAAAAGACAAACGAGAAATACACACACACACACACACACACACACACACACACGCTCTGTTCCTGAACAGCAAGGAATTTACTCACCCTCATGTTATTACAAACCTTTATGACTTTCTTCTATGAAAAAAAAAAAAGACATTTCAAATTATGCTTTAAAGTTTCAAAAAGGATGCAAAAGCACCTTAAAAGTATCATAAAAATATAGGTATGAAATGAATGAATTGTTCACAATAGTTTTCTGAAGCTATATAATTGTGTGAAGAACAGACTGAAGTTTAATTTAAATTCACTTCCACCCCCGTGAGCTGGTGATTTTGTGAACAAATCAGAGAGTTGAACTTCTGAACCAAATCATTCTGATTCATAAATACATTATTTAGAACAGTTTTGTGAACTGAATAAAATGATTCATTGACGAGTTCTGATTCAAAAGAATGATTCATTAATGAGTCACACTGGTACTTTTCACATGAACTCCCAAGAGCATGCTAAAGAGAACTAGGGCAGAAGTCAAGATATTCAGTCAAAAATAATTCAAATAATCCTCTCTCTCACAATTCTATCATGACTTGAGAAAATTTGGAATATAACACTTTAATGGCTTTTTGGGGCTTGAAAGCGTAAGCAGAAATTTCTTCAAAAATGTGAATTCAACTGAAGAAAGAGAATAATTGTTTTAGAGAAATGTTGATTATAATGTTGATACTACATAAGTATTGATTCAAATCAGCAACAGTTGCTGTTTCCATCACCGTTTTTGTGCACATTTTAAAGTATCGCATTAGAAACGAGTAATAGAAACGGCACATTTCGAGGGAAAAAAAATCCCTTAATTCGCAAAAAGAAAAAAGAAAAAAAGTTTTTACGTTCGCTAGAGGTGGTTTTTGACTAGTGCAAAAAAGAGTTAATGGGAATAATGGCAGATGGAAACACATTTACCCAATAAATTTTGACATAGCGAACATTAAACCCACGTGACTAATCGGCTGGTGTCTTATTTACTGTTGGTTACTAGGTTACCAAAACCACCGTCATGTTTGATTGGAAACCCAGCTAGTGAGGCAGCTTGGAAAAGAACCGCTTCTTTTTAACATAGTCAATTCCTGCACAGATATCATGATTTCTTTTGCCCCCTCTCCTCTTTGCCACCTCATCCAATATATCTGACCCCTACATCCCACTTGGATACCCCCTCCTTTCGTCATTTCTCTCTCCCAGCTCCCTCTCTCACACAGGCTGTGCCTTGACACCCATATGTTACCTGACAGGCCTGGCCCAGTAAATGATGGCTATATCTAAATGTTGATGAGAAGGAGATTCAGACAGTGGCTGTGTTTGTAAATGGAGTGTTGTTGTGGACGGGGAGGCTGGGGAGTTTAGAGCTATAGCTGGCAGATGTCAAACAGTGGAGGAAAAGAGAGACACGCTCACAAGACAACTTGACAACTCTCTCAGTGGCAGGCCAGTAGATGGGCACTGTGGAAGTGGCCTTTTACCCCTTTCGCTGTGTGACACCTGACAGCAGAGTCCTATCTCATCTCGCAGCCCGGAGACATCACTTACTTTCATGTCCAAAATAAGGTGGGAAATAGGAATATGTTAATTAATCAGTGGTCAAGGGTCAAATAGATGAAGACACAGCCCACGCCTCAGGGCTCGCCGTATGAATTTATAGACTGCTGGGTCAAACCTTTTCAAGACAAGGTCATCAAGTGGGAATCTGAGTGGTACAATTATACAACATAGACAGCTATTTGTGTGAGGAATAAGGCAAAGTGACTAGCCTTACAAAACATTCTGTGCGAGTACCAATGGACAGTGATCAGATGGTAATATTCTGCTGTTCTGATATTTACATGGTACTCCAAGGTACTTAAATGAATACCATTATTCCATTCTTCAGAGACGCATGATCCTTTGAACATGATAAACTTCGAAGAGTATGAACTTTTATACATATTTTCATGTTTAAAATTGTCTGAATACATTAAACTAATTTCATTATTTAACATTATTTAAGACATTTATTAAAGTTGTAATATTGCCAGAAGCATTTTTAGTTATTCTTTCAATTTAATCTCCAATGCTGAGTTAGGCAGTTTGCAAGTACTGGACATTTATTCATTGATGTGCAAATACATAAAGATCTACATTTATCTTAATACACTGTAACATTGCACAGCTGCTTGAGCTTTTTAAACAAACTGAGCCAGGTCACAGACCAGAAGGCAGCAGCCATGATACGCTCCTGCATTCTGTACGTTTGTGAGAAAGTGTGATTGACTGGAAGGCCTATCTCTCCTCACAAGGGGGCCGGCAAAGAAGCACCGCACCTCAAGCTCATCGGACGCCTGTAGGCAGTGCAGGCATTAGCACCGTCGCCCAGGTGACCGATAGCGTCGCGCTAACTGAATGAGCCGTGCTTTTTACCTCTCGGACCATCTGGTCCCGCTGTCGGAGCGGCCTCCCCGCCTTCTCCCCGGTGGGCTTCTGTCTGAAAAGAGGAAGCAGGACGAGGGTCTGATGAGCGAGGCCTTGGGGCCCTCCATCACTCCTCGCCACCAGGAAGGCACCAGCTGTCTGCACTCATTTGCATTCTCTCTTTGCTTCCCCCCCAAAAATAATGAAATTAGCCACAAGTTTCCTGAGGTGATGCAAGACACGGACTTAGGCAGAACGTGTCAGTGTTTGTGTAGATGCGGGTGTGTGCTTCAGGAACCAGAGAAGAGAAGGTCATAGAGCCTCTGATGCTAAAGACAGAGAGAGAGGGAGAGCATACATGCCGTTGTGGTCAAATGTAAGAGCTTATAAAGGTGTATTTTGACTGGGCACTGTTCTAGACTAACACATTTGACATCCACTGTATAAAATTATATATATATATATATATATATATATATATATATAATATAGAAACAGTTTACACTTTGTTCTTTATCTTAAGAAAGGTTTGTATTTATAAATTCCCTTCTATAACAGCTGGTCTAAGCAGTCTAAACTACTTTGTACTAGCCTAACAAATTTTAGTAGCACTATAGTTACAAAGTAACCCTAAACAAAACCCTAACCTTAACCCTATAGTAAGTACAAGTAGTTAATTTTACCAGTACATATTGCACTCTAATAATGTCACCTTAAAATAGATGTAACCTTTTTTTATGGGGCACCAATGGCATTCCTGGGAAGATAAGCTTGACCAGAGGAAAAACAACAACAACATTTGGGTAAAAACGGGATAAAAAAATTCATAAAATGAATTAGTCTAGTGGTATCTTTTGTTTACAAATACAAATACTTTTGTATGTCAGTATTAATGTATAACAAATATATAAAAATGTTATTACAACAGCTAGTTGATTTTGCAAGTTAGTTGCTGTTCTAAGACTGCTTATATGTGGGACTCTTTCTGAAAGTTACATTGTTACACCAGTAGGTGGCGACAATTTACTCTATTTCAGTACTGTCTTTCGTTGAGCAACACTGTTTCAAGTGACTGTCTTTATAGCTGGGTATATGTTTTTCTTTTTTTTAAGCGTACGCGCACAGTCGAATGCACAGCCTTATAAAGTATACTTCACTTGACTCGTACGTGTACACATGCGCAGTTTTGCCATGAGTTACAACCCATGTAAATATGTTTGAATTCTTTCATGTTAGAGTTGTACAAATGAGGGTACTTTCGTCTATATAGGCCTCCATTGTAGCTTGCATTCGTTCCGGTCTGTTCTGTTTATGCAGGTTTTCTTCGACTACCTTGCGAATCGACGCCCCCAGGGCATGGTTGCCACCTTGTGGATAAACTAATTACTGCAAAAAAAAAATTAAAAATGAAATGCGCATGTGCGATTCCAAAAATCCGGCCGTGCACGTACAGTATGCACATACTCTTCTGATCCTCACGTATGCATAAAAAGTGAAGTATACTTTGGGCTTATGGGTGGGTCATTGAATTATTTATTTAACCAGCTTGTTCAACAACGCAGATTCACTCAAGAACAAAACAAGTGGTTGTCTTTTAAAGCGAGTCATTGAATCATTCACTCAACGGATTAGTTCACCAACACTGATTCATTCAGGAATGAAATGCTATAGCTGTCTGTTACAAAGTAACAGCTAATATTGCTAATAATTACTCAACATTAACGTCTTGCTTATTGAACTGTTACATAAAAGCTTTATCACACTCATGCTTTTGGTCTCAATATATATAGTTCTTCTTGACTGGTTGTACATGAGCAAAGCTTGTTTAATTGCACAAGATGATGTTTAATTCTTGCAGGCAGACTAACTTGACCAGTGTAGCAACGCAGAGAATCAGCTTGAAAGTATTTAAGACATACCTGCAATAACCAACAATACAATGGTTTTAACTAGCTATGTGAAGTGGTCATTGGCTGGTTTTCTCAGCAGAGAAAAGCTAATATAAATAAATTTCCACTACCATGACATCCAAATGATATTTTCACCCAGAGAATTGTAGATACCTAAAGTAGGAGAAAAGTCGTTTTGTGTTAGGGTGGTTCTCAGTATTGGTTGTAGAAGCGTGTGGAGTCCCTGCGGGAGCGTCTCTCTCTACCTCTCCATAGCCCTGCTGTCTGCTCAGGTTAGTCTCTGACAGCTGGGCTGATTGATTCTCTGAGCAGAGCCAGGCAGGGGCACAGCCCTCACGGTGAGCTGTACCTGTCCACCCTGCCAGAGCCCGGGGTCACTGCCAGGGCCTGGGGTCACTCGGTGTGGGCCACAGCTGACACATCCCTCCATTGCCCATTAGCATCATCTTTATTTCTTGTTATGTCAGGGCAACCACCTCAGCCAACTCATGTATCCTGACCATTAGTAATCCGCTGCTGTCATGCCCGGATAACAGAGGCAGGCAGACACAGTTCCTCAAATAGATGCAATAGATGGTCAGTTTCTCAAGTGTGGTGCTTTGTGTGTTATCATATGGGTTTCAAAAGTCTTTCTTTCTTTGTTTTCTCTCCCTATCTCTTCTTAAAGGCATGTCAGCACATCCCATCTATCAATAATGCCTTGTCACTCAAATGGCTGACAATTGCCAGAGGTACAAACCTGTCAATACGTCTGTTTAAGACAGACACCTGTCTCTTTGTGATGCAGCGGGCAGAACAAATGCTTGTCAATACCTCTTCTGATTGGTATTCATCATCGCCTTGGCTGTTGGTTTCCATTTGTATCCCGATTTGGTGTGTGGAGATTCCTGTGTGTTTGGACTTCAAAGTGAAAACAAAAGAGCTTTTTGTAAGTGTCCTAAAGAGACAGAAATGTACCAGTTAATCCATGCATGATAACACCACTGATAACAACATTATGTAGTTAATCTTAGTGTATTTTGGAGAACCATGATATTCAGCTCAAAGCTATGTTGTGCAAGCACATGCCATCTGTAAAACCACAATTTTCACGCCACTTGGCCCAAGGGATCTGTTTTATTTGAGAGGATACCAGTCGCAGTCCTGATTGACTTGGTACCAATAAAAAATAAGACATGTAATAAGACAATGTATTTAAATCTTTAATATAATAATAAGAAAATACAGAAGAATTTCTTTTCAATTAAGGTAAAAAGAATGAATTTCTTTTTGCATTACAGTAAGGAGAATTGGTGCATAAAGGCCCTGATATACTTCAAACAAAATCAAAGAACGAACTGATGTGATGTCATTTCGAACAAAATCAGGCCAAAACGAAGTTCGTTTTGAGTTTGTTTTGGAAGTTCGAAACAGATTGCCAAAGCAAACTTTCTGTAAAAGTTTCCTTCGGCTGGTAAACACCGTCGTACTACCATTGGTCCGTGGCCATTACATAAGGTAGGTGTGCACTGAGGCTCCGCCTTATTTCACTCGGAAAATCTTTTCCAGTTCATTTCTCCTCTCGAGTCCGTAGAAGTCCGATATCCGTGAGTGAAAACATGAACACTGGTTGAGCTGCTTTATAGTAGAAAACGAAGTTGTACTTCTTATGAAATCAGAAACTGACACTGTTTTTCGTATTTAATGTGGTAAAGCTGCTTGATTTTAAGCAATATATTTTATAAAGTGTTATAATATAAATGCGACATGACTTTACTGGAGTGCCAATTTACAGAGCTCGTGCAAACAAAAATATCCACATTGCCATGATCAGATGCTTTTCTTATGCTTTATTTTAAAAAATCCTTGCTAGTTTCTCAATTTTGTTGTTTATTTTGTTATTGAGAGGAAAGCGCGCAACATTTTTATATATTCATCTAACCGTCGCTCTCAGCAGTTTGGGTGGCATCAGATGTTAGATAACAGTATATTGCTTCTCACGTATTTCGAACTTCGTTTTACCCCTAAACGAAGAACGAAAAAGAACTTTGCTTGAAGTATATCGGGGCCGTAAATGTGCTTAATGCTAAAAAACCTTTTAACTGTTTAAAAGTTCTTCATATAATAGTAGATACTAGTCAAATTATATATGGTATTATATATGGTATTATATTATACAGTGTTATTGGTGTTTGTTGGGGCTGTGTGAAAATGACAGTCATGTTCTTCAGCATTTTAACACCATCACTTTCATTGTATGGAAAAGAGCAACTTCTTTTGTGCAAAAAGTTCCGTAATCACTTTTTTTTTTTTTTTTTTTAAGGGAGATATAAGAAGTATCAGAAAATAATGCAAGTCTGATTCAAACACTTATCACACACTCTCTAAAGTGTTTCTAACTGCTAGGCCACCGCTCTGACTACAAATCATCATTAACCCAAAGATTCAACATTTCCATAACACAAATCAAGCTTAACCACGCTCTCGAGCTCCAATTGACCCAGCCAAACATCTTATCCAAGTTAAAACAGCACACAATCAAAACATGGATTGACAGCAGACCACAAACATCTGTTGCTGCTTGCAGCTGATGTTTTTAAACATATAAATCAATAGGATGATCAGTAAATCACACTCGGAACTGTCAAAATATTATGCATTAGTCTGAGGGAAGTCAGAGGGGCCGAGGCTTTCGTTGAAGCAGCATGAAATGCCTGCTCGTATCTGCATGCGAAATGTAATTATGGAATCACCCAAGTGAGCTGGGCCACACATCTGCCACAGCATCTGGCGGGGCTCTCATCTCGACTTGCCCGCTCCGTTCTGTACAATTCAAATTCCATGCCTACAAGCACATTAACGCAGATTACAAAGCGCTCAATCTCTACTTAAGGTTCATTCTCCGCTCAGGGGACGATAGAGGAGATTTGTGTCTTTTAATTTTGCAGATTGCTGTGTGTTAGTCTCAAATGAGATGCATTTGCATGAAAGGCTGCGAATAGTTTCCAGGTTTCGGAAAGATGGATGAAAGCCGATGTGTTACTGTAGGCGGCAACACAGATTTTGGCATTTAGCCGTGAATTGAAGCAGACACAATTTCTTCTGAATCACAAATGCATGAAAGCTTGGTTAATTGCCGATCATTAGTTTAAACTTCAGGGTAATAAGATCACCGCCTTTGTAGGAGAGAAAAGGATTAGACTACATCCTCTCTCAATCTGCGAATCGGGATTTTTTTTATCCCTAAAAATTGAATGCTGAAATTTACAAAAAAATGTTCAGGTCACATTTCACCCCAAATCAAAATAAATAGTTTTTTTATACTAAAAATTTATTTAAATCAGCATAAATTAAATTCAGTACAACAAACCAATATGACCATGATGTATAAATACTTTGAAACTTCAAATTAAGCAATATTTATTAATATTAATATTTTATTCTATTGACTTGTTTTATTTTATTTTTAATGATTATTTTAATACAATTTTATAATTGTTTTATTTTTAATATTTATTTAACAAGGTTTGCATTACATTAACTGATATGAAAATGTGCTTAATTGTTATAAAAATAATGTCATAATGCAAAAACAAAGTCTCAGTCATCTTAAAATGGGCTTCATTTTCTTTATTAAAAGTATAATCTCTTGCTTGCTTTTGATTTTGGGGTAAAAATCTTACAGACAGAGATTCACCCCTAAATGCATTTCATGCACTCTACTCAACTTTTGATACCTACACTTGACTTTCATGCTATATCTTAAAATCGTATACCGTTTGCATACAGAGATCTGCTGGTACTTTAAGTGAGTTGGTCGGGGTGGACAGACAGGTAGGAGGCAAGCCAGCGCGGGCAGTGAGCCTCCAACTCTGACACGTCCTGCTGTGGCTCAGCGGTGAACTAAGACAGCCCATCACTTCACTGTCAGCACTTTGACCCCCCCCCCTCTCTCTTGCCAGCTCCCTCACACACACAAGCCATTGGCTTTGAGTCGGAGTAGGAGCACCCCCCACCCTCCATGCCTGGACCCCCTCTCCTCTTTGTGAGTGATGGCCTGAATGATGACTCTCACCCTAAACCCTGGCCCGACCCAGAGTTTCACCAGCCTCACACAGTCATTCTCTCAAAGCCAGATAGAATGAATGATAGCTCATGTTCTTTAGAAAGAACTGCAGACAGTTTTACAGCACACAAGACATTTTTTGGTTAAAGAAGTTGTTCACTCTAAAAGTATGTTTTTCCCACCTATGTCTTCTCAAGCCATAAAATCATGCATCGCATCTGTGGTACAGGTTTGACATTTGAAAAGTTTTTAAATATGTTTTTCAATATAAAAAGTAAAAAACAAAAATCAAATCATATATAGTAATCTGACAAAACATATTTTGCAACCTGAACTAACCTTATCATAATAAGGTCAAATTATCTGATATTTTAAAGTCAGAATGTAAATGAAGTAGAAACATATCTTTTCTTCTGTATTGTGATGTACATCTGATTGAAATGGATTATCGAAAAAGGAAAGAAATGTATAAAAGTATACTTTTAATTATAGTACTTTTGAGTACACAACTAGTTTACAACTATGTTTTTCATTTGTAATGTTTTCACAAACATTTATGGCTCCCAGAATATTTTGTTATATATCTTGTTATGAATATCTGAACATGCAATACAGTATTTTAAAATAAAGAACAGAGCCTCTGCTTTAAAAACCAACATTTTATTCTAGCTTCATGCATTCCTTTTTTTTTTTTTTTATCAACACTTTAATGTGGGTAAGTTTAATTAAAAAAAAGCTACATTTTGAACAAAAAGCTGAGAAAATCACATTTTTGTCAAAGACTATGTCCGGGTCGGATTCAGAATGATGATCAAAACATAGATCGAGTCCATCAACACTCCCAAAGCTTTATAGTCCTGTACCTCTTCCTGCGTTATTTCATTTAGTAACATTAGGTTTTGATTCATATGCTGTTTAAAGGGGTCCTTGATTATGATTTTACTTTTTTAACTTTAGTTGGTGTGTAATGTTGCTGTTTGAGCATAAACAACATCTGCAAAGTTATGATGCAAAGGTAGATATTTTCTTTAACAGAAATCACTTTTTAAGGCCTAAAACAAATGGCTGGTAGGGAGGGACTATAATGAGTTTCTTCCCGGGTTGGTGACACCACAAACCCTGAAATTACATAAACTCTGCCCCCGAGAACATGCAACAAAGGAGGTGAGTCCATGTTAGGCTGCTTTAGAGAAGAGGAAGAGTTGTTGTAGTAAAGTGTTGTTACCATGATGTCATTTTACACTGGACTGAATTTGAACAAAAGATTAACATGACGGCACATGCTAGTTGATGAGTTGAATCAACTCCAAAGCAACTACATAAATTTATCCACTAACCATTCAGAAATGTCCAGTTGCATTCTAAAAGTTGTAACTTTTTCCTGAGTCTCTCCATCAGTGTCCGATTCTATTTTGAACAGTGTAAGGCTGAACACCGTTACTGACAGTCGTCATTTTGGGTGCATGAGATTCTCCAGCTTTGTTGTTGTTGAGCAGCCAAAGTGCGAGCTGTTAAAGCTCCACCCTCTCCTGGAAAGGGGGCCGGGAACAGCAGCTCATTTGCATTTAAAGGGACATACACAAAAACGGCGTGTTTTTGTTCACACCCAAATAGGGGCAAATTTGAGCTGAAACTTCACAGACAAATTCTGGGGACACCAGAGACTTATATTACATCTTGTAAAAGGGGCATTATAGGTCCCCTTTAATATTTGATGATCGAGTTATTTTACACGTGCATAAACAATGTTTCTATCACTTGTTTCTGCTTTTTCTTCGTCTGTTTTGAGTTTAAATGTGTTTTGAGTTTGAATAGATCCAAACATGTAGTTGTGATAATACTACTGAAAAATCATATTTTATATCCATTATACCCTTCTGGCAAGGGAAGAAGTTTTCCCAGAGACAGGGTTATGAAGACAAGGCTTTTTCATATTTTTCCTGTCTCTACTCATTAGCAAGCTTTACCGCTCCTCTTCATTCTTTGCCTCCTCAGTGGCGTATCCTCTCTATTGCATATGGCTTCACTCTGTGAAGAGGACGTCCCGCCATCAGCGTGCCTCATTCTCTTTGGTGTGTGTTGGCTGGGCTCCACGGTGGAGTTGAAGCCAAGACCTGTCTAGATAGCCCATCAAAAAGCACTCTCTGAGCTGCTCAGAGATCTGGTGCTTCTGTGAAGTTACTGTAAGTCTCATTATTTCATTATCTAATAAAAGAATACCAAATTAGATGTATTTACAGGTCATGCTATGATCATGACAATAAAGAAGAATGCCTTTGAAACTCTGTGTTTCAATTGCACGTCTAGTATGTTGTTTTTAGGCAGGTGCTACATCATCAGCTAATAATATGAGGGAAAGGTTTTCCATAGCCCATCACAAAGGCTATCTTTTGCGTCCCTCTACAAGTGTGTTAGCTCTGGGATGTTTTTGCAAACCCACATGTCCGGTAGCTATAAGCGGGGCGCTGCTTTTTCCATCGTGGGGTCAAACTTAGTGTTAAAACAGGGAGTAATCAGATCAGCCAACTAGGGCTTTTTCTAATCACCCTGATGGAAAAGCGTAGTTTTTTCGGAAGCAGGAGTCAGCAGCAGGGTGAGTTATTGTGAAGTGATGGACTACCTCAGACCAGGAGCAATCTAAGAGATAGCCCTTGCATCTCCAAATTACTGCTGCCCATGTCTCAGATTCATCAACAGGGTGCTGGTGGCTATGCCGGCCAGGAGGCTTCATACAGTTGTAGGTCCACACACACACACACACACACACACACACAACAGAACGAAGCACTCAGAATTATTTGTGGAAATGAAACCTCTGTAGCAGAAGACTGGATCAGTGCCTTCACCTTTTCCCACTCACTGAAATTAAATGACATTTATTTTCTGTGGCAACAATGCATGGGAAATGTTTCAAAACGGCTGATTCCGGGAGCAATGCGATGAGGTTGCTGCCTGCTCTCCCTGTATGCGTTGATTGATGGAAGTGATGTAAGAATCCGCGTGTGACATCGGTAAGTGCGTAAACTAATGGAGGAATTTCATTAGTCTCTTTTCCAGGATCAAAATCGTTGCTGTTAAAGAATTTTTTCATCAACACAGCGGATATTAAGTGCAAAAAGCAATTGTGCGTAATACAAATAGCATGTAATTATGCTAAGAGGACGAGATGTTTTTACTCTGAACGAGTCACCAAATGTTTTCTTCACCCCATCTCACCTTCGTACTTTCTGAACCAGACAAACAAATGATGCATAATTGGATATTTCATTTAATGTATTTATTGATTCTGTCTGTTTTCCACTCAGCTATCTCATACAATATTACCAGCATTGGAGTACATTCGTCCAAACTTGTCAAAGACGTGGCATGTGGTGAAGACGGTCTTGAAGGGCTGAAATGATAAGCACATTGATTGGATGTCAGCAGTTTGAAAAAAAAAAAAAAAAAGTTTTACACTCAGCAGAGATGGCGCAATTATTAGTTTTTCCATTTAGCTCCCACACACACACACACACACACACAAACAAAAAATACACAAATGTTATTACTCAGAGCTTGCTCTTTTACATTCTCAGTTATGTTGAAGTATCAACCTAAAGGGATAGTTCACCCAAAAAAGAAATTTTTGTCATCATTTACTCACTCTCAAGTAGTCCCAAACCTGTATGAATGTCTTTGTTCTGCTGAACACAAAGAAAGATATTTGGAAGAATGTCAGTAACCAAACAGATGTCGCCCCCCATTCACTACCATAGTATTTATTTTTCCTACTATGGTAGTAAATAGGGGGGTAAGATCTGTTTGGTTACTGACATTCTTCCAAATATCTTCCTTTGTGTACAGCAAAACAAAGAAATGCACTGCCTCAAAGAACTACTTGAAGGTGAGTAAATGATGACATTTTTGAAAATCCCTTATCCCTTTAATCTCAGATGTGTCTCCTAAAATTCTTTAGGAATAACTTTTGGGGTCAGTAAGATTATAATACTTTTATTCAGCAAGGATGCCAAGGAAATAAAGACATTTTATAATGTTACAATATATATAAATGCTGTTCTTTTGAATGTTCTATTTATCAAAGAAAAAAAAAAAAAAGTATTATGTTTTCCACAAAAATGTTCCTTGGCTACTAAATCAGCACAATAAAATTATTTCTGAAGGATCACGTGACACTGAAGACTGGGGTAATGATGCTGAAAATTCCGCTTTGCCATCACAAGAACAAAATAAATTTTAAAATATAAAATAAAACTGAAATATTATTATTTAAAATAGTAATAGTATTGGACATTATTACTATTTTTACTGTTTTTTTTTTTTTTCAAATAAATTCAACCTTGGTGAGCATAAGAGACTTTTCAAAAACAAAATCTTACTAAGTCAAAACTTTTCAATGGTATGGTAAATAACAAATACACATATATTAGAGATATTAAAATTAGAGATAATGATAACAATTTATAATTTTATAAGGTAGAATAGCTGAGAAAATGTGGTTCGTTAGGAAAATTAGGTGTATTTATATGTTAGGTATGTTCATATTGAAATTTGACTTTTAATGGCAGATCGTCTTTGCAAATCCTAGCACTATTTGAGATCTATTCTGAAATTGAAGAGAAGACATGTCGTACATAATAAAATTATGGGGAAAATAGTCTTAATTTGTTCGGAATTTAATTTTTTTGCTGTATAGGAGACAACAGTGAGATATTCAAGAGATCCCATGTGTGATTTTTCTTTCTTATAGGCTCATATAATATTTTAAATTTGAGCTTTTATCTTGAGACTTGGCCTGGGGAGTAGCACTCATGCGCCAATGATGTGAGCATATGTGAGTAAATCGCATACAAATCATCCATCCATTTTCCAAACCGTTTGTCCAATGGGGATTCTATTGGATGGGCAGTCCTTCACAAGCACGCAAGTCATTTTACTTCCAAAAACATTAGTGCTACGTTAGTGCATTTTGTTATAAAGTTTTACATTGAATAAGTTTATTCAGTTCATCAGCTGTGCACTAACTGTCACTACAAGTATTTTAGCATGACTAGCAAAAGCTAATACGATTGTATCTCCACTTAGATCTAAAATTATGGGGTTAACAGGTGTCTAATATGGCTACATATGCAAAAAGAAACACTATCATCAAATCTCTCTTTCCTGATGCCTGGATGACTACACTAAACTCACAGTAGCTGCTGTGACTAGCAATGGCTCTTCATCACTGCTATAATACATTTTCCCAGTCAGCCAGTTAATGATGAATACATGAGCCACAACAAATCCTGCCCTCTTTTTTTTTTGCAGCAATGCACAAAATATCTGCGTCAGATATTTTTAGTTGGACTGGATTCAGCTTTTGCTAGTGGCCTAGTTGCTGCAGCAGATACACATGTCTTGGAGCATCTCTCAGAGCACGCTGGCTCTCAGTGACCCCCCCTAGAGGCTGACCTGGTCTAAAACACACCACCTTCATCTCCACAACCACTTAATGCAAGAGCCTGTGAGGAGCACAGCCGTGTTGGAATGGAAATAACGGACTGGAGTAAGAATAGGAAGAGGAAAGGGAGGTTGGGAGGAAGGCGATTTAAATATATATTTCATTTTTTTAAGACTAAAAAAAGCCGAAGTTGAGCAAGGACAAACTAATGTCACAGACTGGGGCGCTGACTGTTTCCCTCTGGCAGGCATGCATGTGATCCCTCTGTCAGTCAGCGTACGCCACCATGACAATCATCTGTGTGTCTTGGCCTCAGGAAATGCTGCAGCTAGCTGTCCTTGTAAACAGCACTCCACACTAACTCTAACAACTGCACAAGAAACGCAAAAGGACACCATCTCCAAAGTGGAAAATAGATTAATTCATATCGGTCACTACACATCAAAAATTGCAAAAACTTTGATTTCTGTCCCATAACAAAGCTTGGTTTGGAGAAGCATAATTGGATGACTAAATATTGTTGTTGGTCAGTGTAGGTAGCCGCATACAAGCTCAACTACAACTACTTTAAGGTTAAAACAGGGATCTTACAGGAGCCTGTTATTTTATCTTTGATCAAGTATTGAGTATTTCAGAATTCTAGTATCTATTTTTAAACCAACCTATTTCTTTTAACATTAACAAATGGCCTTAATTGGAAGCAGCGAGACACATTTCTAAAGTGCCCTCAGTCCTTTTGAATGTATAAAATGAATCTCCTCTAGCTGATGTTCTTATTTGTCATGTCAACCTGTTCTCTTAAAATAGCTGTAGCCCATGTTCTTTGTTATCTTTCACCTCAGAGTGTGTTTCATTTAACAGCTACATAACAGCAGTGGAACAACAGCTGACTTCAGATAAGCACTCAGGGCACTTAGACACTTTTTAGTCCATGGAACCCATATTTTAACCAAGCATTTGTTGCCTCTCTCGCCAACATTACCCAATAAAAACAGACAAGGGATAAAAAAAAATATGAGATTGATTTATTTGCTCCAATGTTCTTCGGAATGAAGCTTTTCTATTTTTTTCCCCTCACAACTGAAACCAATTAGCACAGCTAGCACTTGTAGTGCAGAAGGTAGGTCAGCCTAGAGTAATAAAAAAGTATTGACTTTTCTCTGACTGTAAGCAGGCTGAAAGGGGTGCCGCGGCCTTGTCGTACATGAAAAGAGCTCCATTAATTTCACTTATTTCAAGAAGGGCCCCTGTCAAGTCCTAATGTGTCCAATGCACTTTTCGCATTCATACACGTTGACATCTTAGCTGGGCCTCAGCCGAAATGAGTTTACATTATTTTAGCTAGTGAGAAGTTGACGGCGTAATTCCCACTGCACAGCTCTATACAGGCCGGTGGGGAAATGGCAGAGGACTCTTTCATACGTGGCTACTCCTTACCAGGCCCGGCGCCACGAGGGGGCAAAGGGGGGCACTGCCCCCTCAGATCTGATTTGTGTCCCCTCAGTTTCAATTTGTCCCCCCTCCACCCTCAAAACCCTTTGATGCGTACGATTACACCGGTTTGTTTAGAACATTCAGTGTCACTTGATCAACTGCTAAATTCAAATGTGCTTTCGTGCTTCGGCTGGCACTGAGCCAGTGACGGAGAGCTTTCATATATCAACTATTCTGTGTTTTCAACCAAATAATGTTTCTTTTAGGTTTCGGACATTTAAATTAAGTACTAGCAAAAGACAAAAAAAAAAAAAAAAAAAAAAAAAACATTTATAGTTTGTTAAATACACACTGATGTCTATGTAAGCGGAAAATAATCCTTTCAATTATAATTTGACATTGTTTTATTCATATCAGATACACATTGTGTAGAAAACTTTAAAGTTTACTCTATTCTTCTCCCAGTTTGCTGGCCACTTACTCTTAAGTATAATGGGAGAAATGGATGAATTTATGTGAAGTAAATCACAAGAATTATGTTTGTGTGTCCCAGTGCAGGCTCTGCTCTCCTGGCTCACTCTGAGGGGAGCTGCATGTACCCTTTGCACTTCTGACTGCTCAAACGCACAATTAAAATATTTGTTGTTGTATGTGGACTGACAACATTTTGTTGACACGTGAAATACTATTCAATTTTAATATGAGTTAGAGTTATGTACAAAAAACTAAAATAAATGTTGCACTAGGATTTTAAGAGCTTGTGTTCTCAAGAGCACATTTGGTATACGGTTATACCCGTAAAAAAATGGTCTACAAAAACATCAATCAAAAATTTAATCAATCTAAGGTAAAACAAAAGCTCTTTATGCTATATTGTAATCAGCCCAATTTGACATGGCAGTGCATAATCATTTCACTTTAATTAAATGCTGTGAAAATGCTATGAAATATGTATTTCATAAACCTAACATCCACTTTTATTTATTTTTTTCATACTGAAAAAGTCTTTAGTTTTAAAGACATAAAAATTACTCCCTCATTAAAAAAAAACAGAATACCACATGCATTAAAAAAAAAATGACAATGAACCTTCAATGACAACATTATAGGATGAAAAAAGAGTATCATTAAAAATAGATTTGTTTCTGGCAATAAGTAATACTATGCAAATATTTATCAGACATACACCGTTCAAAGGTTTGGGATCCCTAATGCTCACAATATTAATAATTATATATATATATATATATATATATATATATATATATATATATGTATACATATATATATATATATATATATTTTTTTTTTTTTGGATTTCACTTTGTCTTTTAATCTTCCAGAGTGGATGACTAATTAAGGCATTTAATGTAATATGCAAAAATGTGATCAGTACAAATTTAAATTTTATTTTGTGCATAATCATTGTGCTTTATCAACAGAGAACGCATTATCTAAATCCCTAATGTAATTTATGCTCTCACGCTCTTCAGAATGCTGTAGATATGACAATTAAGTCAGTAAAAATCATAAACTTGATGTAATCAAGCTTTTTCAGGTGACATGACCCCAATATGGCTCTCAATCAGCTAACACACACAGGCAATTTCAGTAAGATTAACTGACAATACCAGAATGATGCATTTTTTTTTTTTTTTGTGCAGTTACGTAATGTTTTGTGGCTAAAGTAATCCTTCTGTGTCTACTGAAGAGACCTAGTGCATGCCATCTAAATGAGATTCCTGCTTAGTTATTACCTGCAACAGTCACATATAATTGGCACGTGAACACAAATCCCTGTCCTTGGAAGCTAACGTACAGTAATTCTGATTTCATTAATTCAATCACACTGTGAAGAAAAAAATAACTTCAATTCATGCTATGCAAAAAAAATCCAATAGCTTTCAAGTAGCTGCATGAGCCACAGCACAGGTGAAATTGTTTTCATTGTCAGAATGACAGAGGAAACCAGTTCATATTTGAATAAACATGCATAGAGGAAAGCACAGATGGAAGACACGGTGTAAAAAAGCTGGGGGTTAGAAAAGTACATTGTACTTTGGAGTAATTTTATTACAGCGTTTTTCACTCTGCCCTACAATACAGTGTTTATTTGCATTGTGCGTTTATTAGATACTAAAGTAGGCAGTGCTTCCACAAAGTAAATATAGAAATATTACAAAATATGAAATCATTACAATGGACATTTCTTAACTTTTAGAGTCATCCAAGATTGACATTAAATTACCTTTGTTTGCTGCTGAAGGATGGTATGATTTTTCTAAACGTTTAAGGTCATTTCAAATCAATCTCAACACATTATATTTATTTACTATTTATATGAATGACGATAAAAAAGGAAATGCTGACATAATAGAAGAAGGTGTAAAGTTAATTGATACATATGTAAGAAAAAAGTGAGAGGCATGTCAGGCGAATTGTTTATTACATGGCAAATGAAGGGGCCGAGAGATTTTATATCCCTATAAAATGGATATAGTGAATCACCCAGAGGCTCTTGGTCACTAATGTAGTCCGGTCCAGGATATGAGCATATGTGTGTGTGTGTGCGTAATTGAAACACTCACATGCCACTTCCTATCCTGGAGTCAAAGCAGGTTGTCCTACTTTTATATCACTTATTTATTGCTCATTATGAATATCATTCGCATTTAAACACACCTCATATATCACACATATCATGGTGATGCATTATTCTGCCAGTGATTAACAAGAGCAGCCACTAACAAAGAATCATTTTAGGCTAAATATTCCAGTTGCCTACAACAATAATTAAAAAAAAAAAAAAAAAGTTGCTCCAGTTGTGCTTAGAGGCAATATTCAGGGGGGGACAATGGAGATGGGGGTCTAGCAGAGCAAAAAGCAATTACTGAAGCAACATTAGAATAGAAGAGAGAGAAAATAAATGTAGGCCTATGTTGGTATTCTGGCGCTAGGATATATCAGTTTGAAAACATGATTGATGAAAGTCTAATGCAAGGCGATGGAGAGGCTTTTGCGCCGAGGCAATGCCACTGCCTGCACTTTATTAGCCACCGTAATTAGCCCTGGTGGTTCAATTTGTTAGAATCGGTGGTGATGATGCAAAAATCAGATCGCAGGGCTAGCTAGTCAGCGGCCGGCGTACAGCATGATGAAGGGTCATCCTTGTCAAGGGGCTATTAACTAATGCACTAATTACAGAGGAGAGGAAACAGCGCGGCACCCGTGCCTCTTTGTCTGTCCGCATCACTTCTGATCCACAACTGGGCTGACAACACACCGCTGTGGACGTCACTTCATATCTTAAAGAGCTCAAATCATTGTAATGCCGCCTTTCACCGATTCAATTTAAGGGTGTTTCTTCAACTACAAGCATTCTGTAGACATTCATAAATTAAACTCTCTTAAAACTGGAAGCACTTTTTTTTCCTTCTTAATACTGACTAGTGTATTTTATCATACCGGTTTATGTACATGCACCACAGAAATTTTCTGTCATCTGTCATTCAGCTCACCTCCTTGAGCTATATTTTATCCCAAATACAATTATTTTCATACTTTTTTGCATAACTTGACAAATTTATTTCTTGATTTAGATGTCGCAAAATAAAAATATTCTGCTTACAAGTGATATTTGCAGTACCTTGATTTTTATTTGTCACAAATCATGTCAGTCTCATAATTCATCTCAAACATGCTCTTCACTGACACCACTGTAAGTACCCTTAACTTTTGATAAAAACTATTAAAAATATTATTTTAAAACTTAATTATAACAAACTGTTGTTGGAAATGACTGAGGAACAGTCAATCAGGGTATCTTCCATTGATTCAGCTTGAATATTCGATCTCTACATGTGGGCGGGAATGAAACGCCTCATTCCACTGATTGGTCAACCAGAAATCAAACCATGTCGTCATCAGTTGTTCATCGGTTCCGCTCAACAGAATAATAGTCCCTCGCTCTACAGCTGTACAGATTCTTAACGCGTTTATTCTACATTTCATCTCTTTCTCATCAAATAACCAGACTAGTGAATGCTTGACACAAATCGTACTGGTGCAGAGTCAGGGCTTATTTCTGTGTAGACATAAATTCATCTGCATGTGAAATAGGCTATTAGTTTATCTCATAAATATTAATTTACTTAGCAGCTGCACACAACTACCCCCAGCCTACAACTTTGGCACACTGCCTGTTTTATTTAACTGACCAACTATAAAAATCTAGCGAAGCTGCTCGACGCACTGGGCAGCGCAAAGCAAATGTACAATACATTGCAGTAAAGCGCAAAGTATCAGTATTGATTTAAGTGTAAATATGCAGCAGTCTTTTGTTTTAGACAACATGGGATGAATTTGAAATGTTATGACAGATAGGCTATGAAAAGATATTTATTTCAGTGTATTTTATAGTCACAGCATATCTATTAGGCCTATTCTATTTAGAGGTTTTTTTTTTCTTTTCTTTCTTTTATAGAGAAGTGTAGGAAATGTAGGTTATCACTGGTGTATGATGTCAAATATACAGTATGTATATAATAAGCAACATGCTATTTTTTCCTTTTCTTAAAGTTATAACTTTTGTTTTAGGCAATATTCTGAGTTTATTTCATTAATATTGAGTATTATTATTAATGTCACACAAAACAGTGTTTTATTTTCTCTGCCAACTAAACTTCCAATGCAAATCAGAACCGTTGTGTGACTGACTCCTAGCGTACAGAGCAGTGTTTCATTCCTGAATGAACAAATGAGTTGACCGAGTGATTCAATGACCTAATAGATTATAGAGATCCACTTCATATTTATTCCTGAATGAATCGGTGTTTTGAGCAAATCGGTTGAATAAATGACTCATTCATTAACACAATGACTTGCCGCCACCTACTGGCGACATTAATTTCATAATCCAAATATCCTTTCATTTTGTCATTCATTTAATATTTCTGTATTCAAAATGTTGTTTAAAACATTAATCTCATTACATTATGCAATTGTAATTTCTACACATTTACTGCCCTCTCTGAGCAACACTATCTAACATCTCATTATATAGATCTAAAAGCAACTTTAGATACTTCTTCTTTGCCACCTCTGCAAGCCTTAATTGGTAACAACCTATAACGTCATATTATTCTAATTTAATTGACTACATCTAAGAACTTAACATTAAAGATGGCATATCTACATATTTAATAAGATTAGGAAAAAATCCTATATAAAGGTCAAAAAAATCCCCTGAAAATCAGTTACCCCTTATGGTAAAGTTAATTTCTGACACCGACAGATGGCAATAAATAGGCTATAAAAAATATTCTTCATCTCTTTATTGTTAGTGTTATTTCAGGGTTTTGATATCTTCTTATAACTAAGAGAGCACTATAATGGCTATATTTAACACTATATTTATTTAACATTAAATTTTTTTTATTTATTTTTTTTACTTTTTAAAAAAAAATGTGTGATAGCCTATTTCAAATTGGCATCTCAAACGAGTTCACCTCTGTCATCAAATCATGACATCCAATTTGCATTTCAATAAAGTCCATCTTTGAACTAATAGCACCACTTTGAGGAACTAATAACATGTAATATCTTTTCATATCTGTCATATTTCAAAATCATCCCATGTCCAAAACTCTTTGTCTAAAACAAAAGTTATGACTGCTGCATATTTACACTCAAATCGATAGGCTACTGATTTGTACTTTACTTCAATGTATTGTACATTCGTCTCCGCGCTGCCCAGTGCGTCGAGCAGCTTCGCTAGATTTTTATAGTTGGTCAGTTAAATAAAACAGCCATTGTGCCAAAGTTGTAGGCTGGGGGTAGTTGTGTGCAGCTGCAAAGTAAATTAATATTTATGAGAAAGAGATGAAATGTAGTTGCAATAAACACGTTAAGAATCTGTACAGCTGTAGAGCGAGGGACTATTATTCTGTTGAGTGGAACCGATGAACAACTGATGACGACATGGTTTGGCGTCTGGTTGACCAATCAGCAGAAAGAGGCGTTTCATTCCCGCCCACATGTAGAGATCGAAAATTCAAACTGATTATTTGTTTCCAACCCCAGAATGAAGAAATGAAAAATCAAGCCAATTTTTTGTTTTTTAGTTTTCTTTTTAAAAATTAAAAAAAAAAAAGAGTGGGGTTTTCTTGTTTTTCTAAATTTCAATAATAAATCAAAAAATGAATGAACAGAAGATACCCTGATTCACAGTCATATATAAGTAATGGGCTTCACACAATAACTGGTCATTTTGAAGTGCCTGTAAGTTGTAAAGACAAAAGGACAGACAATGCAATGGTTTAACATCTCTAACCATAACCATAGTTAAGTTCACTTAGTTCAGGAAAACTTTTGTTTTTTTAATGGACTTTTGTTCAAACGGGGGGAAAAAAAAGAAAAGAGAAACCTCAAAAGGTTTTTATAAAAAGGACCTAGATTCAAATATCAGAGGCAAAGTTCATTAGTTATGTATCTGAGCATGTCTGAAGCCTCTGTAATTCTTCCTGCATCACTTCCTTTTATCTCCACAATTGAGATAAATCACCAAGCACTGCTTTCAGGTTAAGACATGTTAATCTGGGAAATAACACATCTCAAGGTGTGGGATGAACAAATGAATGGAGAAGAAAAGGAAAACGAGAATGGCTATAATTAAATCAGAGATGCACTTGGAAATTACCATATCCATCATTATCTTCATGCGAGTCAATCCAAGGGAAAAAAAGTGAGGGGCATAGGAGATTTATTTAAAAAAAAAAATGGTTTGCTTGCAACGTATTTCTCATTGGTAACCGTCAAAGATAGGCAAACGTGGAACATTTATCACACCACAGACAAATGACACTGGGTTACTAGTTAGACAGTGTAATAAGTGCCATCTAATTTCCTCTTTAGAATCAATTTATGTTTCAAAGCTTGGGATCGTCATCAAGGGACAAAGCTTTTCCTGTGAGAAATTAGAGTTTAAATTTTCTTTTTCACACAACGTACCTAACATACCTAGCACAAACTACCTTTTTTAGGCCTTTTCCACATTGTTTTTACTGGGAAATACCATATTCTGATGTTTATTTTTTTTAAATGGTAAAAAAAAAAAAAAAGTACTCAATGGCAGAGACAGTATTTTGTTATACGAGACAGAGATGCATATTCCAACTGCAGTTTGCATAAATCTAATATCTGTATCAAACCCATCGAGAGTACCGTCATCTTAACATACGTAATTCTCACGGGAACATCAGTGCCTCTGGCGCCTGGGTCTCGGTGTGACCCGGGTTAAATGGAGGGCATCTTTTGGAGTACATTACTCTCTTAGAAGTCTAATGCATTTTGATTAATCAAAAACAGCTCTGCAGTCGCACTTTTCAGAGAAGAACGTAAATAAATAAATATGCAAACAAAATAATTAGACATGCAAAACATACCCAGCACCCCCCAGTGATAGAGGAAAGGATGGGCTCCTTGATGATGAGGTGGGAGAGAATGAGTGAGTTCTTCCAGATAACTTATCAAAATAGTGTTGAGGGGGAAATAATAATCCATTCAAAGCAGAAATGCTGTGCGTATGTTGCATGAGCTTTTTGCATTAATTACAGAAACTGAGGCAGCTTTGCTAAGGGTTAATGAGCCTGGCATGTGCCAACAGATCAAATGCAAGAATGCCATGAACAAAATTGTAGCTGGTTACTTCTCCAAGCCTGTTCATGCTCAAGTAAAAAACAAAAAGGTAATGGGAATTTTAATCTCGTAATTGTGAGTTTGTCTCACAACACACTATAAAAGAATCACAATAAATGTATGTCTACAAATATGAATAGATATCTTATAATGTATGATTTAATATCTTGCTATGTGTCTTTATATTTCACAATATCAAGAAATAAAGTCATATCATATATGTATATATACTGTGCATTTACCATTCAAAAGGGGGATTTTTAATGTTTTATAATAAATTCTCCTATGCTCACTAAGCCTGTATTAACTTGATGAAAAATAAAGTAAAACAGTAAAAAAAAAAAAAAAAAAAAAAATCGAATTTATTTTAAAATGAAATTTACTAGCTGAAATTTCAGCATCATTACTCCAGCCTTCAGTGTTCATGATAACTTCAGAAATCATTCTAACATACTGAAACATTTCTTATTATTATCAGTGTTGATGATAATGTTGTGATTTAATACTTTTGTGGAAACCGTGACACCTTTTTGAAAAAAGTTCCAAAGAACAGCATTAACTTAAAATAGAAACCTTTTAGAAATCATTATACATGTCTTATAAATTTTGTTTCTTATAGTTAGGATTTAAAGTGTCAAAGTGAACAAAATTTTGTCAACAGCGGTAAAAACGAATGTTGGAGTACCCCAGGGTTGTGTTAGCTCTGCTATACTTTTTACTTTGTACACTGATGACTATCTGTCACCGATGAATGCCTTCAATATATATATATATATATATATATATATATATATATATATATATATATATATATATATATACAGTCAAACCAAAAACATATATGTGTGTGTGTGTGTGTGTGTGTGTATATATATATATATAAAATTTTCTTCAAACGAACAAACAAACATCTTACTGACCTCAAACTTTTGAACAGTGTGGTGTACGTGCTATTGTGGTAAAGCTTTTCTGGGTGGGGAATCACCCCTGAGGCTGAGGGTTTGCCTCCTGTTTAGCTATGGATCAGTGATAATCCTTAAAATGGTGTCCTCTGCCACATCAATTATGCTGATCATAGGCACGCTCGTTATGCTGAGTCTTCATTACTGTCAGATGGCATGAACACCAGCCTCAGACCATCACGGTATAAATCAAGATATACTGGGCTACTTTCCAAAAGAATCAGACAGAATCATGTACCACGTCTTTTAACCTGTAACGTATTACAGAATGGCATGGATATAGTGAAGCTAGACCAGTGTCTGATATATTCTGGGAATGACCTGATGAATTCTGTTCTCTGTTAAAAAAAAAAGAAAAGAGTCCAAAATTGTATGCCATAGAGATAACAATTAAAACACAGAGCGGAACCGAGGCGCCACATCTAGTATCAACCAAGCATACATGAGCGGTGTCAGCAGTAGGGGCTCTCTTATTTATTTCATTCCGGAGGAGGTATTTCTGGGCAATTGCGCTGGATGCAGAGGGTAGTGCCTGCTGGTAAGAGCCAATAAAGAACTCTCATCCATGAACGGCCTTCAGCAGAGACACAGTCAATTACCTAATGTGAGGACTTTGAGGGGGGGAGAAAGCCTTTTCTCCTCATTTACTTGTGGGTATTTATTAAATTGCTGTCAAATTTGACAAATTTGTGATGCTCATCATGGAGGTTGTTTTGGTGGGGGTGTGTGGGTTCACCAGTCCCCCTCCCATCACCATCACAGACCCCATATCCCTTTTCCAGATACATGCCAGCACACAATGCGTGTTGGCAGTTCTACATGTGCATGCTAGCGAAACGTGTACCTTTTTCCCCTGGAGGTACTCCTTGTGCTCCTCTCGGAAGTGCTTGGTCCCATATGCCACCTGCTCAAAGGGGGTGGAGGTGTGCATCAGGCCCTCGTACCGTTTATTTCGGCTTGTGTTTGAAAATGGAAGGAAACTGTGTGGCAAAAAACACATAAGAATTAAAATACTTAAGCTGATATACTATGAATATTATTTGATCAAAATACATTAAAAACAGTAAAATTGTGAACTACAATGCAAGTCTTCTATTGTAATTGATTTAAAAATGTAATTTATTCCTGTAATGGCAAAGCTGAATTTTTAGCATCATTACTTAGTCTTCAGTTTCACATGATCCTGCAGAAATCATTATTTTGCTGATTTTGGTGCTTTTGATCAATTTAGTGTGTCCTTGTTGGATGAAAGCATTCATTTATTTAAAAATAGAAAGAAAGAAAAAATCTCTCTGATCCCAAACTTTTGACTGGTAATGTATATGAATATGAACATATTTTTCAACAACGGCTTGTTGTAGTAGCCTTATGTATGGAAAAGAGCATAACATCAGTGTCGGCCTATTACTGGCCTCTGGTCTTGGCTAACGCGACTGCTAAGAGCTAACGCTCTGCTATTTTCACAGCACATGTTACTTATATATCATCACATTGCCTCATTCCTCCCTCGCAGGCACTTTACTTTCTAGTCCAGATCATTTCCAAACCCAAATTGCTTCTTAATCGTTGTGATGTCTTGTGGTTGTTTCTGCACATGCTGCGTGTTTGCTGGGCACACGTTCAGTGCAAATAGCAGTTACTTAGGAAAAATGCCAGATGTTAATTACAGCGAGGTTGATTTTGTAAATTGTACCCAAGACACTTTGCCTGGAGGAAGATTTATCCAGTGCGGTACAAGAGGTGTCTGCGCGAGGCTGGATAAACGTCCGCTGGGCATTGGCTTGGCTTGTCACAAAACAAACAAACAACCAACAACCTTGGCACTTTCTGTGAACACAATCTGCAAAGAAAGGTTTTTTTATTCCCGATGCTTGGTGTGTTCGTTCCCTTTTATGTTGATGAAACCTGAAGTGCAGGTGAAGCCCTGTCCTCTAATGAAATCAAACCAGACAAATATGGAAAATGTAAACCCAATCGCTCCACCTGGAAAAGTTAAAAGTTTGCAATACATTGCAAAACTGGCACATATTCAGAGTAAAAGAAACAAAACAGATGGGATTGTCTAAACAGACATTAGATTAATGTCTCATATTTTTGAATTAATGCTTTCTGAAACATCTGTTTAAGAAAAAAAAATAAAACAATACTGGCTGCGCCAACTAAAGTGAAACTTTCTGGCAGAATTGGAGTTTGTTTGACACTCTCCTTAGTCATTTCCTTAAAGAACCATCCTGAACAAGATCATTATTTATTAGAGGACTTCTCCTGTCACGTAAGTACCACATAAGCAATAATGCTTGCTAAAGCTTTGATGGTGCAAGGTAAAAAAGGGGGGTGACATCAAACACCACGCTGGCCCTTTAAATAATGGCCCAATCTCCCACAGACATCCTTATCCACTAGAGACACCAGCCTCCCTACAAGACAGATTACAGTGCAACCCATGCTAATGTGCACATGGGACGGACATCACAGAGCAAAAATTAATGTGGCCCCAATGTCCCAGAATACACAACGCTTCTGCTGCTTGCCGGCTGTTTCACTTACTGCTTTCATTGCCACTGAATTGCATTTTAATAGGGTAGTTTTTATTCATTGAAAGCCATTAAGGAAAGTTTGACTTCTCGCAGGGGATCTTTTGGCAGTGCAGACCAATGCCCAGTGACAACACCCTAGGAGGCCACCAAAACAGGAAAAGGGGGAGTGTGCAAGAAGAAGTGAAGGGAACAGAGAAGAAGCAGGGGGAGATAAAAAGAAATATGTATAGATGTGTGTATTCAGCCTTGCACATTTGTAAACCGACATACAGAATAACACTTTTAAACAGAACAATATAAAAGACAAAATAAAAGAATGAATGTTAAACTTTATGTAAAACTATATATATATATATATATATATATATATATATATATACTTTATAATCTCAATTAAATGTCAATTTTTGTTTATGCAACGTATTTAGATAAATTTTATTTACCACATGAAGCATATTATTAGTTTACCTGACAAAATATTTCACAGTGTACTTCCCAATGATACTCTTTAAAACCAGATAAACAAGATATTTTCAAAATGAATAAACACTTCATAGTCCAAGTACTTAAATTATCTGTCAAACTATAAGCCAACGTGTTTAGTCCACTATGGAGCTGTTTCCCCCCCCCCCCTAAATTATGGTAATCCATCCCAGCATTATCTGCATCGGAGGCTGAGGAGACATCACTAGGACTGAAATTAAGCTGGCGATGGAGGAAAAAAAAAAAAAAAAGGAGCAGCAACATTTTAGTGGCTCTTTGAAAATTTTGGAGGAAATTAGCGGGAAACGAGAGTAGGATCCTGGATCAAAAAGACTCTAATCATGCTTTGCCATGCCCTGCAGACACCACATGTATAATACGATTTACACAGTAACCACCTCTCTTATTACAGCCTGTTTGGGGTATTCTGTGTTAATGGGGTTAGCTAATTTACTGTTTAAAGTCGGAGTAAGAAGAAAAAAAAAATTAAACATGATTAAAAAACATTGCACATTCAGCTTGTAATTAAAATAAAACGGAAGGGTTTTAAAGCAGAGATGGCACTGAAGTAACAAAAAAAAATACAGTATTTATTATGGTAATCTGCCTCAATAATTATATAACAGAGAAGACTAATAATGCTAATAATGTCTTAGCAAGGATGAAACCGTATTAATAGTTGCTGTTGTTTGTTAACTTATTTAGCAACTAACCCCACTTGAGATTTTACCATCTGCTTCAAACTTTGAGAGAATAAAGTGTGGGGTTTATCTTGTTGTGTGATTAATGTGCATCTACACAATGTCACAAATAAAGTCTGAGCACTCAACAATTTACACTATTACACTTGGGAAAATAATTTTACGTTCACATTAATATCTACAGTGGCTCCAGAAAGTATTTGGACACTTACAGTATGCAATGCCATTTATATGTTTTGAAGTGTTAATTAAAGGCATAGTTCACCCAAAAAAAAAAAAAAAAAAAAATTCTGACCTTCATGTTGTTCCAAATCTGTATGTTCCTTCTGTGGAACACATAAGATGATATTTTGAAGAACGTTTTAACTGTTTTTGTCCATATAATAAAGTCGCTGCATTGTTTAGGACACCAGTGACATTCATTTTATACAGAGAGAGAGAGAGAGAGAGAGAAAAGATGTTTGTCTTTCGTGTTTCATAGATGCCACGAGGGTGAGTAATTGAGGCCACACTTACTGTACATAAGTGTCCAAATACTTTTTGAATACTTTTTTGGATCTTACTGAGATCTTGTACAATGAATTTACACTTCATTATCAAGTACTGCTACAGAATATGTGCCATTGACTATATTCAGCTCCAAATCAATACATACAAGCATTTCTCTACTGCAGCTTCTAGGGATGTGTACATGCGAGCACTTGTGTGTGTGTGTGTGTGTGTGTAACTTACGTCTGGTCGATGACGCGAGTCCTCCACTCCTGCCGTTTGAGCTCCTCTCTGGCCTCCTCCAGGGCAGTGATGGATGTGGCCACGCGCAGGCTTGGCTCCAGGGGCCGCTGCCGCTGCTGCTGCACCTCCAGAGATGGGCGAAAGGGCCCCTGACAGGTACGGGGGATAAGGTAAATGTTTTATTGCCCAGACCCGCCCGCCTCATTATTGATGAGGCCCCTGTGGATGGCCAGCTGGACCCTCGAAAGCCCCAGTCTTTTCATCTAAGACATTAACACACCTGACCAGTGCTGATAATAATACGTTGACCATACAATGAAGGCCCTAAAGAGGTTGAGGTGGTAAAAAGTAAATGCACTAGATTTCACTACCAAATATACATGCAAACATAGAATAGCTATGTCAAAATTATTTTTATGGAGTGTCTATTTACACTAAGTGCAAATATGATATTTGCGTTTGTTGGCAAACACTATTTACACTAGCTCCGCCCACTAATATCTGGTTGGGCCACTAAAGTCTTAAAAAAAAGACTCAAGAAATTCACTTAGTGCAAATAGCCGCTATCTTCTTTTTAAGAAAATAAATTATACCCCTGTAATTTATTTTCAGGTACATTTTTACTCTTATAAGGGCTTTTTTTCTAGTCAAATAAAGACTTTGTAGTTCATTTATAACAAACACTTTATTTGAATCAGTTAAATTTGATTCAACTGACTTAAGAATACATTTTAAACAACTGAGTTGTCTATAAGTTCTCAATCGCTTAACGTCACATTACGTTTAGATGAAATCTGAAGTTTTGGAGCTGTCAAGAGTGTATTCTCTTGCGGGTACTTTAGGTCAACTTCTTTTGGCTTACACGTGCTCTAAAAATAAAGTTTGACTTGACTTCTTAACTGCATCACTAAAACTTTAACCACTATTATACATTCAACAATGCTAATAAAAAGTACCACTATACCTTGTAGTATAAAGTAAACACCATGGCATATGAATATGGTAAGCAAACAATACCATGTTACCTGTCCAAATTTTAAAGAATTACCATGGTATGGCATTCATTTTGGTACAGGTATGGTATTGTACCACAAACATTCTGAACACAAATAACTGACATGTTGATACACAAGTTTTCAGATTGTTTAGTTGCCCAAATAGAAAGTTATGCTATATACTTTTTGAACCGAAGCGAGGTTTTGAACTGGCGTGCACACACTTGTGGCATGGCTCCACATGCATAACTTATTGTTTTGGTTGCTGTTAGTTTAAATGTGACCTTCAGACATTGCTGTTTTTAATTCATGCTGGCGCAACATTCTCTGCCCTTGATACTATCAAGACCAGATCAGCACCTGGCACTGACCAATCCCCTTACTTCCCCTAACAATACACATAATCAATCTATCACTCGCAGATGCTTATCACACAGGGAGAGTTGCCTAGGGAGGGGGCTCCACCTCAGACCACAAATAATTGAGAGAGAGAGAGAGATGGCATGAGGGAAGGGGAGGAGAGGTTTGAGAGTGGGTGCTTATTCTGGGGTCTTTGTAAGGGCAAAATGTAGATAAATAATGCATCTTCATCTATTGCACATTGTGTGAAAGATGTGGCAGTTTTTTTTAATGAATTCCGACTAACTGGGCCCAGCTGGAGTGAAAAGCCAGCCCAGGGAGAAGAACTCAGGCTCTAATAAAAAGAAATGACTCACGCTTCATTTCTGCTCACTTATGTTTTACATTAATAGAAACCAATAATAAGAACCAGTTACCATAAAAGTCATGGACCGTAAATAACACAAATGGCAAATACGTATCATCAAATCTCCCTCACAGCTGGACAAGATGACATGCTAGATTTGGAAGTACTTAAAGATATTCTTTATCGGGGCACCTTTACATGTTGCAGTATTCCCTTGCTGAGAGTCCCTTAATGGGATCCATGGAATAAAGGGGCTTGGGTTGACAGGCGTGCTTATCACCGGTTATCTGGCTGTCTAAATGCTTTGGCGGTATCCAGGCGAGAAGGGAGGCACGTTTAATGATATTATTCCATTTTTACAGCAAGTTTTTCTAAATGATCTCACGGTGGCAATAAATCGTGGCTTGAATCATAGTTATCTCAGGATCATTTTTGTTAATTGTCACCACACTCTGTCATCTTTTTGTGGCTATTTCATTGGAATAGTCTACAGGGACATCAACAAATGGTTTAAGTTGATATAATATCCTAGTGATACATTTGTTATGAATATAAATGAAGGTTTAAGTATGAATTTGCTTATAGACAAATAAAAGTTCCTATAACAACATTACATTAAACAAACTACATGAATAAAAAAACATTTATCTTTCCCTGAATTACACCACAATATGACAATAGTTCACCAAAAATAAAAATTCTGTCATTATTTACTCACCCATATGATGATCCAAACCGATATGACTAAAGAGGGATTTTAAAGAATGCCCTTGCTCTTTTCCATGTAGTTACAATAAATGGGGACAGGAGCTTTCAAAGTTTCAGACAAAAGCACCATAAAAGTACCATAAAAGTGGTCCATACAACTTTATATGCACTATATTCCAAGTCTTATGAAGTCATACAAGAGTTTAGTTAAGTATGATCAGTTAAGTATTCATGAACTAATCATTCAGAATGGTTTTACAAACTTGATCTTCTGATTCTTTAAAGAGCTCTGACTCAAAAGAACCATTTGTTCACGACTGAGACATCGCTCAAACAGCAAGGTCAGCTTGAACAGAAGGCAAGACTTTCAGTAATTAATAATAGTCTGTTCCTCACTTTATGTCTTCAGAAGTTTTGGAATAAAGCATACAAGTCATGGACTGCTTGAAAGCTTGAAAATCCTTTTGTCTTCCAGTGAAGAAAGAAAGTTATACATTTTTGAAATGACACTAGGGTGAGAAAATGATGAAAGATTTTTCATTTTTGCATGAACTATTTCCTACAAGGAAATCTTGGGCATGATCTCACCTGTGGCTTTTTGTAAATGGGTGGTAGACGCTCTCTGTTTGGCATCAGGTTGGACAGATAAGGGACTATATCAGGGGTCTTCCTCTCTTTGGGAGCTGATCGCACCAGAAGTGGTTTTACTTTTCGGAGTCTCAGCTCCATCTCATCAGGCTCTGCTCTGAACGGTGAATTGAAAACCCCCGGACGCTAAGATGAGCACATAAACACACAAAAAAAGGGTGATGTTTGGATAAGCAAGGTGAACAAAATGTTATGCTTCTGTTAGCATAATGAAGAGAAAGTCTGTTTCTCTAAATGACTGCCCTTAAACCTTGCAAACCAAACATCCTCATGCCCCCTTTAATAACTCTTAGCAATGGACTGCTAACAGCTTCCATTGTACCTCTCATCATAGGTATCCTTGCAAAACCCACAGCAAAACACATTTAGCTTTCAGGAAAAGGAACCCACTTTATTCGGTCGACCACGGCAAAACAATTATACTTGTCACCTCCCCTGAATGGACACACATCCATCACTCTGGCATGTGTCATGTCTGCTAGCGTAAATGTCTGCTAGCTAACTATGAGCTGTCTGATCTTATTGTAGCACTTCAGTGGTTCTTGGTTTGGCCTGAGGAATAACAGCTAGAATAATTAGTCTCTAATCAGATGCTTCCTCATATGTGCTTAATTAGCAGCCGAAGTTTTTTAAAGCTGTGTTACTGTATATGCTAATAGCTTTCACAGGTAATATGCCTCAGTAAGGCTCCTGCGCCGGTTTGGATAGTGTAGCTTTGGGTGTCACATGGTGGGGGGTACACCACAAACTCCCAACTTGCCTCGGACTTACAGGAAAAGAGCAATGATGTTGACCCTCGTACCGAGGAACTACATCTATGTCAGCACAGCCACTTTTGTCCAGCGGAATTTTCTCTGGTTAACGATGAACCATGGGAGACCCATCCATTTCACGGAGACAAGGTCAGACTGTGGGAACATAAGTTGCCCAGCGTAGAGACACAGAGTGAGAATGAGAAAATCAGGGAGGGGGAGAGCAGAGTTAGAATTGAGAGAGACTAAGAGAGAGTGAGAAAACTAAGAAGAGACTTTCTAGAAACTGACAAGTCTGAGATTGAAGTTTGTGGTTTAAATGACGGTCCTTATTAGGATGCATCATGAATTATGTGCATGGTCATATGCACAATATTTTTTACATTTACAAACGCAGAGGCCCCCCTATAATATAATATAATATAATTTATAATATAACTATCGATCAAAGGTTTGGGGTCAGTAAGATATATTTTTTTAATACTTCTATTTAGCAAAGATGCATTAAATTGATCAAAAGTGACAGTTCAAATAAATTCTGGTCTCCTGAAAATAATCTGTCTTGGTTCCCACAAAAAATATTAAGCGGAACAATTGCTTTCAACATTGATGAGAAATAGCAACAAATCAGCATATTAAAATGATTTCTGTAGGATCATGTGACACTGAAGCCTGGAGTAATGTCTTCTGAAAATTCAGCTTTGCCATCACAATAACAAATTACATTTTAAATTATATTAAATAGTTTTTTAGACAATATTACTGTTTTTGCTGAATTTTTGATCAAATAAATGCAGCACTGGTGAGCATAAGAGACTTCTTTCAAAAACAAAAACTCATAACTAATTATAATTGAAAACATTATTTTAACATATTATATTACGTTATAAAATGCTTATTCAATCATCAGTTCATTTTAAATAATAATGAAAAATAATAGATTTTAGAATTAATTTAGAAATAATTTAATTTTTTTCATGTTTTTCTAGGGCTTTTCCATGGTTGAAAATCCCTAGTGCTATATAAATTTACAAATACGTTTGTCAATATACTAGTACTTTTATTAATTAGACATTTCAAAATATTTTCAGTCAATGGAACACAGGAAAAAAAGTGCACAGTAACCAGTTAAAAAAAGAAAGAAAGAAAGACTGGTAAACTAGTCAATACCAGTAACCCCAGCCCACGCACTCATATTTTATCCTTATCTCCCACTAAAGCATCTTTTAACTAGCATGTGGTCCCTCGCATCTGTTGTCCATTAGCCATTAGCTGATGTGTATTATTTCTTGATTTCCTGCCTCAGACTGCAGGCAGCTGGCAGCAATGTCCTCTTGCCCTGTTCGTAGTGTGGCTGGCTCTAAGCGTCCAGTGACCAGAGCAGGAACATGGCATGAGCGGTGTGGCCACAGGAGGCTGTGATGACCATAAAAGCATGAAGGAGAGGCCACAAAATGAAATATCTGCTCGCCCCACACTGCTGCTGAATCAACAACGGCCAGAGCACTTCATCATAATTATCAAGACACATTATAGCCAGAGGGATTTCTGAAAAGAATATATATATCAGCAAATGATCGCAGCGGTTAGGAGCTTGCTGTAAGAATAAATTACAGCAGGTCCTCATACACCAAACCGGCACAGTTCCTTTTGATTCTGTGACCTTAAATAAATGCACTTATACGTATCCTGGATATACGTGCATGTCTATCTCATTGATTTGGCACTGACCTGTTTAGTGCTCAGGAGGAAATGGAATCTCTGAGCCTGGATGTTTTTCTCTTGTTCCTCATTTTCCAGAGTGATCCGTTCTCTTTCTTTTCTCTGGAGCTCTGCAAATTCCTCCAGGTCTCTCCTGGGAAGCAGAGACCACTACAAATAAACCCACAGTTTTTCCAACTCACACTTCTGTAAACTCTTGTCTTAGTCCCAAGACATCAGACAATGTTCAGTACACTTGTGGATTGTTCAAGAGAACAGCTTTACTGACAAAATAATGGTTGGACAGTTTGACAAACTTCTATGTATCTATGATAATACATTAGGAATCATGACCAAAGGGTGTTGTTAGTGAAAGGGACATGACGTGTAGCCAAGTATGGTGTGGATATGGTCTGCATTTCACCCATCCAAGTGCACACACAGCAGTGAGTATTGAACACACACACAGGCAGCGGGAAGCCATTTTTGCTCTGGCGCCCGGGGAGTGATCAAGGGAACCTCAGTTGTGGGTAATGAGAGTGGAAGAGAGCTCTGTTCATTCACTCCCCCCACCTACAATTTCCTGCCGGTACTGAGACTCGAACCCGCAACTTTTGGGTTAAAAGCCAGACTCTCTAACCATTAGGCTCAACTGCCAGCAGTTGGCATAGTATGCATACGTTTTGGAATATTGCAAGGCCTTGAAAGCATATGGGGGGGGGGAAGAAAAAAATAAAATAAAATATATATATATATATATATAATAATGAACATAACATGCACAAAATACGTCCTGTTAGTTATTTTGCTCTGTACACTGACCTTTAAAATTCGCCTTACTTTTCCTATGATGCATTTTTCTCTCCCATTTCCTCTCCGTAAAAGTAAATCGCCAAATAAATCAAATACGCATAGTAGTTTGGGCTGTGAGTGTGTTTTCTATTGTGGTCTGAGGTCACAGTGTTCAAACGCTTTCTGACCAGCCTCAGTTTCTTTCGCTTGGCATCACGCTGTCTGTGTGACCTTTGTCAACCTATATCTCCTGCTTATTATTAATTGCACTGCAGTGGACAAAAGCCAAATAGATTTGTAACCGTGGAAGGGGATCTCGATCTGTGTCTAAGAGAAGGCTGGGGTAACACATAAACCTCATTAGTGTTGATGGGCCAGTAGGGAGACATGGGAGCAGCTAACACAGATGACCTTTGTGTGTCCTTACACAACACACCGCTATAAGCACCCTGGGCCCACTGAATTGCATCCACTTACTGTAGAATCCACCAGGTGCTAATCACCCTTACCTATCAACAGCTAGGCACATAGTATTCAGTCAAAATACAGGCCGTTTACAGCAGACTTCACTCTATTCTTAACCTTAACCTTTTTTTCAATGTGTTATGTTACAACAGTTCTTTCTGGATACTAGGCTTGCTACGGTAGTCGGTGTTACCGATTATCACTTGCCCACCGAGGCAAATTTTTTCAGTTTAACGCAATTATAACAGTATCCGTTTTTCTGCGTTATATTATCAAGCTCTTATTCATGCAAATGCTTTTAAACCATTCAAGCGTGACAAAAGAGAACGTGCTGTGAATGTCCTGCCTATGTGACATGCACACAATGCGTGCCAGTATCGTTCTCTTCCGCACTTGAACAAACCATAACACACACAAATTATGCCAAAATGTCAGTGTCCTCATAAGAGCAGTCTTAAATGAGTTAAATTAAGTCTTAAATGAATGTAAAGATTTGTGAGAAAATGGGACGCATGTCAGGTCCGCGTCGTGTGCAGCAGCGGCAGATCTTAACGTGTCATTAATGTTAATCAGAAAACAAAGGTAAGAGAGAAAATTACTCACTGCTCTTGACTAAATAACTTTTTTAGCTTTAATAAGGATTAATCTATATTTAATCTGTGTAGGTGAGCCTACATTTAAAAAAAAATTGTTTTCATAAAATTATAGTCTAAAATGAATAAATACGCGAAATATATTTGACTTAATTGATTAACAAAAAGAAAACCGACAAATCGTAGTCTAGCCTTTGCTGCTGAGTTTGATTTATTTTTGTGAGGCACGGCACAAACAAGTTCATGGAAAAGTAAACTGAGATGACAAAAAGCGCATGTTGTTTTCTTTATTTTGCAAAAGCACAATGTTCTGTTGTTAGTATTAGTGTACACAAATAAAAGTAAACTTCGCAGTATTGAAAATTGTCTTACTCATATCTGTAAATTACGGAGTATTTTTAAGTTGTTTCTGCTAGTTGGAATCAGTTGAAGTGATCGCGCCGGCACCTCACATGCGCACACAACATATTCTAGCATTGCAAATTTGACAATGCAGCATGTTCATTATCAAAATAAAATACATATAAAAAGCTACACTGCTCATTTTAAATACTCCGTAGTATCCTATCTGTGCCGTTCAGCATGACCACTGCTCCAATCTGGTTTGCCAGGCACATTTTTGCTCATGTGAAGAGGATGATTTTTTCCCCGTCGATATTGAAATGGGAGTGAAGTACAAATACTAGTTTGCATAATAAATGATAGTTCAGCATCCAAATACATTGCTAATATGGAAACATTTAAATTCGTGCTGAATGAGAGAGTTCCGTGAAAACGCAGGTTTTTACTTTCAGTTTCACTTTTAACGAATTTGTTTTGTTAATAAATGTTCTATGTTTAATATAAGCGAGTTTGTCGTTGTACTGTTTTGTTGTGTTTTTCAGTAAGAATGATAATCCACCATTTAAGCAACTGCAGCTAATTTGAAAGTGAAAGTAAAATGCACACGGCCACACCTGCATTTATAAGCGAAAAAAGAAAAGAAAAAAAAAAAAAAAAGGAAAAAAAAAGGGGGAGGCCTGATCCCTCAGTGACACCGGTAACCGGTGGGAAAATTTTCTCACTGTCACATCCCTACTGGATACTACTGTTATTTTGTAACGGAGTGTAGTTTTAAGAGTTTTTTAGGCGAGAATATAGTTGTTTAGACCTCAGATATGCGATTTATATGTAAACATAGCACCTATTTGAAAATTTGTTTAGACGGTTTCCAAGATGCAAGCTCCAGGACGTCAGCAGCCATTCAGCGCTCATATACCCGCAGAGGACAGCTTCATCTCGGCCAGTCCTTCGGGAATTTGCCACTGGCTCTTATGTAGATAGTGTTTAAACATGAGGTATTCATTTTGGGTATATCAGACAGGCAATCTTCAGTCTTAATATATTACTTGTTCTGGAGCGATTTGGCTTGAGGGCTATATTAAGTTTCATAACTTTATATTTACATTGAAATGAAATCCTGTACTAACTAGAGCTCTGCTTTTGTACGTTTGACTGAACTGTTTGCTTGTGTTTATTTCCTATTTTACTTCTTATACTGTTATAATGGCTGTTGTTGTTAATTTAAATATTATTGTTCAATAAATAATATTTTATATAAATAACATGCCATATATTTTGGTATTGGGAAAGAGTCTGTTAGTGATTTTGACATCAGTGAAAGTTACATTAATATGCCATGAGATGGCGGCAAAGACTGTCTTTATGAGTGAGTCAGTCAGTCGCAAAGACTTTTATATTGAAATGGACTGAAACAAGGACGTTGTTTTTACTTTAAACATCTTACAAGACACAACTGACAAATGCATTGACTAGCGCTGTCATGGGAATGTCTTAAATGTTAAAAGGACAAAGACAAAAGATATCGCTTTCCTCAGACTGAATTCAAACTGAATTTGTGATTATGAATATAAGCTTGACCTAAAGAATATCAGCTAGATGCAGGTAATACACTCGCTCAGGCGATCTCTCTCTCATAATACTCTACATATTACAGTGAGTTTCAATGAAGCAACTCAACGTTCCTTCATTACTAGTTCTAAAGTGACGTTTTAGAATTAGTAACGGAGGCTTGGACTCAACTGTTAAACTGTCAACTTGAGATCTGAATCAGTGGCAGAAGGAAGTAGATCCTCACAAAAGACTCTGTTGTTTTTCTTATTTATTTACACACTTGTGCCATCAAACTGTTGTATAAACGCAATATCACACTCGTAGCCATACGATATGGCTATATATCAGCACGCTGTGATTGCCTACAGCCGTGCTGATATGCAGCCATATCGCACGGCTACTCGTGTGATATTACTCCTGTGTGTGTGTGTGTGTGTGTGTCATATGAAGTATAATTACCAGAGTGCTTTTTGACATTTTTCATAATGGAATTTCAGTATTATCTATAAATTCTCAAATTTCCACTTACTGTAATTTACTTACAAAATTTGCAAAAACCAGCAAAAGCCACCTACTATGAGTTGTTTTTGTTTTTTTTAATGAAAACACACAGAAAAAACAAAATATGATTAATTAGGAGAATTTAAATGCTTTTAAGGTGGAAAACATCAAGATCAATTTGCCCATAAAATTGGATTTGGTATACTTCTCTGTAATGAATGCAGTAATTTGTGTGATTAAGCATATGCATAGCGTGGCCTGTGTAGTTTGGAGTCTTTCTTTGATAAAAGACCTGCCCTAAATACTATGAAATGTTTATAAAGAAAAAAAAAAAAAAACATTTAATAAGGCCTGCAGTTAAGGAGTGAGTTTCACAGATGTCCTTGAAAGGGACACGAGAGCGGAAAAAGTAGCCTGAGCAATGGGAGTCCATAAATTCCCCCTGTGCTTCCAAAGAGTTAAAGATTTGCCATGCTCAAACATTACAGAGAGAAATTTATCTGATTATGGCAGTAATAATTACCCAGCTGTTTATTACAGATAGAGAAATAATTCATGCAGGCAATAGGCCATGGTGGCAATGACACTCCACATTTAGTAAATATGCAAGCCGCTCAGTTCTAATTACTCAAGCCCAGAGGAAGCCCTTATTAAGTGCTGGAACTTTAAGTGTCTTCTTGACAAGTGATAAATTGTTACATTGCACAAACTCTTGCTGTGGAATTGCCGCGGTGAACTCGGGTCTTGACTTCATTAAGGTATGCAGAGAAGGACAACTGAATGAAGATGGACACTAGAACATAGCGGGCCTTGTCGTCAGGCTAGAGCTAATGAAACGACACAGATCGTTTTGCATTGGGAGGAGGGGGATTCTTCACCGCTGGCAGGGAGAGAGAATGAGAGAGAGGGGCCGCCCTGACACGGGCAGTCGCTGGCCTCCTATCATTGGCATGCCGGGCTGGTCTGCTTGTGCTAAATGGGAACCATTAGGAAAATTTTGAATAATTTATTCAAGCGCCGGAGCTGTACGGATTAAAATCCTGGCACTAAGACCTTTGAGGGGTGACTAATCAGTCAGTGGGTGATCCTGAGCCCAACGTGGAACAGATTGTCAGAATCAGCGCAGTGATCTTTCACTTCAAATCTATGACTGATTCATCATGACCTCAGAAGCGTTACATAAACAACTAATTAATGCGCTAACAGACAGGGTCTACCGACGGATAGAGAGAGGGGAGAATGAGAGAGAAAGGACAGACAATCAAAAAAATGGGATGTTGTTTGTAAAACACAGCTGGACAGATATCCAAAACTCACTGAGACAAGACTAACTATTCCTAGGTTTTTTACACATCAAGCAACTTTGACTTAAAATACTTTAATACTGACCAGGTGGATTAATCAGACAATATTTGGGAATTTCTCACACACTTATTTTCCTTTCACATACATTTATTTCTACTCTCTTACATACATTAATTCTCCTTTCACATACATACATATTCTACTTACATTCTCCTTCCATTATTTTATTATAAATAACTATGTAAGAAGAAAATGTATGCATGTCTGAAGAAAATATGTATATGTAAGAATAGAATGTGTGTGTGTGAGAGAGAGTATAGTGGAAACGGGAGGAGTATAATGGAAACGGAAGGCAGGTCAGGCGCGATCATCACGTGGCGTTCAGTTTCTCAGCGCCACCCACCGACCTCAAATAAACATTATGTGGTTGAAAACACTGAATAGTTGTGAAAAATGAAAAGCACTGAGCGCGTCCATCTCTGGCTCAGTGCCAGCAGCGCGAAAGCAGGATTGAATTTAGCAGTGATGCACTGAACGTTCTAATCACACCAGTGTGATCACACGTGTGAAAGGGTTAAAACTGATCGTCATTCGGAATGAAGGGGGGGACAAATCAGATCTGAGGGGGCAATGCCCCCTTTTGCCCCCTCGTGGCGCCAGGCCTGGCTTCACCCCAACCTGGCGCGTTACTTGCTGCAAATGTGTCTATTTACAATGTGATTTTGCAGCATTGAGTATTGTAGCCAAGCACATGCATTACTGTTGAAAATAATGGCCAATCACAGGTGTTTAAGTTAGACTTAGCTTAGTTTCTTTTTAGTGCCAGTTTAATGTCCTATGCTAACAAATTCTCATAAAAAGCATAGACACATTGTAATTTAAAGATTTATTTGAAAGACTTTGTGACTTTTCCTACTTTAGTGCATAAAGTGCTGAATTTTATAAGCCAATAAGTGCTTATCTGCCGCCATCTACTGGTTATATTGGTATTTTTTGTGTCTTTTTTTTATTTTTAAATAAAAGTGTTTGTTTTCAATCAAATGTTGGATTTCCTACATCTTGAAACTTTCAGTTTTACAAATGGGGACAATCTCTGAAGGATGCATAAATAATGTTTTTTGTTATCATATTCAGAATAACATTTAAAGTGCTGGAATGTCCAATTACATTGTGTTTCTTATTCAAATGTTCCCAGTATCTTCAAGTCTGAATTATAATCAATAAAACTGGTTCACTGGTAAATTAGGTAATTGTGACAACTGCATTAGAATATAAACGCCGCATTTACTTTTATTTAGTGTCGATAAAGGGGTACTTGAGCCTTATCGATGGAGTCGTGGGGGTACTTGAGACTAAAAAGGTTGGAAACCACTGGTTTAGATAATTTAATCTGTAAGTACTTAATAAGCTATATCATAGAAAAAATAAATAAATAAAATCAACCCTTTATGCTGGGTAAATAAACAACCCAATTTGCTGAGTAAAATTAGCCCAACCTGTGTTCTGTTCTATGTTTACCCAGCCCTTGGGCTAAAAACAACCCAAAATGTACACATGTATGTAAAAGGAGAATGTAAGTGTTTGAGAGTAGAAATGTATGTATGTGAAATGAGAATATATGTATGTGTGTGAGAGTAGAAATGTATGTATGTGAAAGGAGAATGTATGTGTGTAAGAGTGCCAGAATGAATTATGGCTTGTACGGCCCCTCATACCAATAACTGATATATAATAATTAATTTTTTTATCTGTCTATATATATATATATATATATATATATATATATATATACAGTGGGTACAGAAAGTATTCAGACCCCCTTAAATTTTTCACTCTTTGTTATATTGCAGCCATTTGCTAAAATCATTTAAGTTCATTTTTTTCCCCTCATTAATGTACACACAGCACCCCATATTGACAGAAAAACACAGAATTGTTGACATTTTTGCAGATTTATTAAAAAAGAAAAACTGAAATATCACATGGTCCTAAGTATTCAGACCCTTTGCTCAGTATTTAGCAGAAGCACCCTTTTGATCTAATACAGCCGTGAGTCTTTTTGGGAAAGATACAACAAGTTTTTCACACCTGGATTTGGGGATTCTCTGCCATTCCTCCTTGCAGATCCTCTCCAGTTCTGTCAGGGTGGGTGGTAAACATTGGTGGACAGCCATTTTTTGGTCTCTCCAGAGATGCTCAATTGGGTTTAAGTCAGGGCTCTGGCTGGGCCATTCAAGAACAATCACGTAGTTGTTGTGAAGCCACTCCTTCGTTATTTTAGCTGTGTGCTTAGGGTCATTGTCTTGTTGGAAGGTAAACCTTCAGCCCAGTCTGAGGTCCTGAGCACTCTGGAGAAGGTTTTCGTCCAGGATATCCCTGTACTTGGCCGCATTCATCTTTCCCTCGACTGCAACCAGTCGTCCTGTCCCTGCAGCTGAAAAACACCCCCACAGCATGATGCTGCCACCACCATGCTTCACTGTTGGGACTGTATTGGACAGGCGATGAGCAGTGCCTGGTTTTCTCCACACATACTGCTTAGAAATAAGGCCAAAAAGTTCTATCTTGGTCTCATCAGACCAGAGAATCTTATTTCTCAGCATCTTGGAGTCCTTCAGGTTTTAGCAAACTCCATGCGGGCTTTCATGTGTCTTGCACTGAGGAGAGGCTTCCGTCGGGCCACTCTGCCATAAAGCCCTGACTGGTGGAGGGCTGCAGTGACGGTTGACTTTCTACAACTTTCTCCCATCTCCCGACTGCATCTCTGGAGCTCAGCCACAGTGATCTTTGGGTTCTTCTTTACCTCTCTCACCAAGGCTCTTCTCCCCCAATAGCTCAGTTTGGCCGGACGGCCAGCTCTAGGAAGGGTTCTGGTCATCCCAAACATCTTCCATTTAAGGATTATGGAGGCCACTGTGCTCTTAGGAACCTTAGGAAGTGCAGCAGAAATTTTTTTGTAACCTTGGCCAGATCTGTGCCTTGCCACAATTCTGTCTCTGAGCTCTTCAGGCAGTTCCTTTGACCTCATGATTCTCATTTGCTCTGACATGCACTGTGAGCTGTAAGGTCTTATATAGACAGGTGTGTGGCTTTCCTAATCAAGTCCAGTCAGTATAATCAAACACAACTGGACTATTGTTAAGGTATAGAACCATCTCAAGGATGATCAGAAGAAATGGACAGCACCTGAGTTAAATATATGAGTGTCACAGCAAAGGGTCTGAATACTTAGGACCATGTGATATTTCAGTTTTTCTTTTTTAATAAATCTGCAAAAATGTCAACAATTCTGTGTTTTCCTGTCAATATGGGGTGCTGTGTGTACATTCATCAGGAAAAAGAATAAACTTAAATGATTTTAGCAAATGGCTGCAATATAACAAAGAGTGAAAAATTTAAGGGGGTCTGAATACTTTCCGTACCCACTGTATATATATATAATATATACATACATAAAACAGGAAATTCACAGTCTGAATTTTAGACTTCTGTTAATCAGTTATTGGCAGATCTTGCATTTTATTGTCCTTTTCCCACTCTGCTTGGAAGATAGTGGCATACTAAAAAACTCAGAATGATTGATCATGACAATCCCACACTAAATTTTAGCCTCTCCTGAAAAGGGAAAAAGAAAAAAAAAAGTTTCCAACATTTAAGACAGTGCCTTAAATAGAGAAATGCAATGTGTTAACGTGATTCATAGGTGAGAAACCCCATTAAAAGAGAACATTCCCACTTAAAGAGAGGCTGGAGTAGGGAGGGAGGGGGCAGGGTATGGGAGTCAGTGATCCAAGGAGCACTTAACAGATTTACATTTAATTTTAGCTAAACCCTTAAGATATTTTCCCACAAAATATATTGGTCACATTAAAAAAAGTGACTTCGTTTTTATCAAAAGTAAAAGATGGCATCTTCCTTCAGCCCCCGAAGCAGGATTTTTTTTTTTTTTTTTTTTTTTAATAAATGTGGGGGTACACGCAAATCAGAGGCTAATTTTAAATTTCATAAAGTTATTCATTTTCAAGTAACCAGAGGCGATTTATGCATGACATGCTGCTAATGTATATGTCTCAAACATGCTGTTAAAGGCATGACATTCCTTTGTCTTTGCAAGAATTTCAGACAATGGTCATCTGTGAACACTAGTTTAATGTAATGCTATGTACTATAAAAATATTACTTTATTTGGAGCAGTATATATAAAAAATTAAATCATTTTAATTCTTCTCACCTGATGTACGCATTCTTCCTTGTCAATCCCTCCAAATATCTCTTGCATGCATAATAATTGTGTACATATTTCCTCACATAATAGCCCCGCCACCTCTGCTGTATCTGCAAAAGAAGGACGAGTTCTGATTATGAATACACATACCTGATTATTATTTGGTTGCCTTTACTATTCAACTGTATGACTGTTAAAAAGTAGGAAGTTGAGCTTTATTTGGAATTGCAAAAAGTATTTAAAAGTTGAAAGACAAATCAAAGTCAGAGCAAATTAAAGAAGTTCCCTGTCACTTTCGAGCTTGCAGTCATTGTCACTCCATGAAGAATGAGAGTTCAGGCTAGTGCCACCATGACAGCACCACTGAGGACCCAAAACAAAAAAGGACAGATGTCCTTCAGGCTAATTAGGTGCTTAAACAATAGCAGGTAAAAGAGGGGAAAAAAAGAATAATAAGGCAAAAACTAAACAAAACAAGAATTGCCATTGATCAGTAGTCAATAGATAATTTTAAATAAAGTAATTGCAGGCTTGGATTCTGAGTTCTGTGTGACCTCTTAAGACTAGTAAAATCAATGATGCATATTGCTCAATTAGATCTAATACAAATCAGGCCTCCCTTGTAAACACTGATTTCTATTAAAAGGCTAACACATAGGCTTTTGATAAAAAGCGCGATAAACACTTTATAGGATAAAGGAAATGACTAAAAAGAAGTTCAACACTGAAGCGTCAGTGGTTGTTGTTTTCAGCTTTAATGAAAACAGCTTTCCTTTCTCCTTTAATGCTTTCTGTCATCATATACTTATCTGTGCATCTGATTAGTTGCAATCTACAGGCTTTTTTGATATACGTTTGAATAATCAATTCTAAAAGATCACACAGATATTTACATATAGTCCACGAGACAAAATAACAGCTGAATTTACAAAAAAAGACCCCATTCAAAAGTTTACATACGCTTAATTATTAATACTATGTGATGATACCTGGATGATCAAAGACTGTTTTCGTGTTTTTTGATATTGTTTATGAGTCCTGAGCTAAACTGTGCAACGTTCTTTAGAAAAATCCTCCAGGTCCTGCACATTCTTTGGTTTTCCAACATTTTCTGCATCTTTGAACTTTTCCAGCAGTGACTATGGTTTTGAGATCCATCTTTACGCACTGAGGACAACTGATTGGGGGGTATGCAAACTTATGACCACAATTGTATAAAGTGACATTCATTAGTAAACATCATACATTCCCACGAAGCTTTCCAAACTCTAACAGAACTGACAGTCCATTTTTTTTCCATCCAACACACCCAATCTGTGCTTGAAACTGATCCTTCAGTGACTGTTTTCATAGTCGCCTTTTCTTTTTTCCTTCATCAGATTTTTACATTACCAGTGCTTACCGGACATAGCACTCTGTATTTTACAAGGGCTATAAAAGCTGTCTGTCCTGTTAAGCGACTTCTGTTTGTGTCTAAGTGGTGACAGGACCTTTAGTCTCATATTCTGTGACCTCTGAGAAGAGGTCAAGCTTCATGTTTCAAATTAGACTCACATAACAGAAGCGGTAGTGAAGAATGCAGGGTGGGCCCTAGATTTAACACAAAAGATTTGTGTATAAATCACTTCCTCAGTTCACATTTCTTGTGATGTCCAATCATCACAGTAGAAATATCCAATCCTCCATAGAAATGCAACATTCTTCAATAAGCTATGAAATTTTGTAAGACTTATAAAATTCTTTAAAAGTTTCACCTCAGGGAAAATCAATTGTAAAACTAAAGCTTCTATACATACCAATAGCTCTATAAAAGTGCCACTCAAATATAAACGTGTTTGATTTATAGGCTGTGAAACAGAACATGCAAGATTGATATTGCTACCTTTTTACAACTTTAGGTCTTATAAAAGATGAGAAAATATGATAGCAAATTCTTTCATTTTTGGATTTGACTTCAGTTACCTTGTCAATATGGATAAGGACAATTAAAATAAATAAATAAATAAATATACTGTCATTTAAATTCTTGAAGTTTTTAAGATTGTCAATGCAAAGAATGCTCACTAAAGCTGCACTTATTTGATCAAATATACAGTAAAAACAGAAATATTGTGTAATATTATGTCAGTGTCCTTCTAATATGCAGATTTGGCGCTCAAGAAAATGTCTTATTATGTTGAGAACAGTTGTGCTGCTTAAAGGGATAGTTCACTCAAAAATGAAAATGATCCCATGATTTACTCACCCTCAAGCCATCCTAGGTGTATATGTGTATCTTCTTTTAGACAAACACAATCTGAGTTATAAAATATCCTGGCTCTTCCAAGCTTTATAATGGTAGTGAATGGGGCTCACGATTTTGGAGTCTAAAGTGCATCCATCCATCATAAAAGATATCCACATGGCTCCAGTGGGTTAATAAATGCTTTCTTTAAAGTTTTAAATATGGACATTTTTCTCACTACAAACGATCACTTTGCACCAGAAAGCCTTTATTAACCCACTGGAGTCATATGGATTATATTTATGAAGGATGGATGCACTTTTTTGGACAGGAGCGCCGTTCACTACCATTATGAAGCTTGGAAGAAGGATATTTTTTAATATAACTCCGATTGTGTTCATCAGAAAGAAGAAAGTCATATACACCTAGGATGGCTTGAGGGTGAGTAAATCATGGAATAATTTTCATTTTTGGGTGAACTATCCCTTTAATGTTTTTGTGGAAACCCTGATAATAAAAATGTCAGGATTCTTTGATGCATAGAAAGTTCAAAACAGCATTTATTTGAAATAAAAAACAACGTAAAGGTCTTTACTGTCACTTTTGAACAATTTAATGCAGCCTTGCTGGATAAAAGTGTTAAAATTACAAGTAAACATCTCTGTTTATTATATTTATATATTTTACATATTTATAATAGCTATGGAAACGTCACAGATGTCAATATATATATGGTATTTTAAAAACACTCAAAAATATTTAATATATTTAAACCTATTTTGATTTTATGCACCACTTAGACTTTACATTTCAATGCAGTTATCACACACCAGTAAAATCTGTTTACAGGTTTCATCCAAATCAAATGTGTGACCCACTGACTTTTCACTCACTAAACAGCAAGAGAAATATTTACCTTGACAGCCATCTTATTGTAGAAATTCATCTTCATGATAAAATATGCTGTCTGTGAAGAGAGGGAGATAGCATTACATTGTGACTGGGCCCTCTGATGTTTTCCCAACATGCGAGGAATAAAATCCTCTTTATACATAATACATAAAAGTCATGGAGAAGCACCAGCAGATAAGAGGGTGGAGTGGCAAGTCACACTTTGTATCGAAGGGAAGTGCCTGTTCTTAATACATAATGCAGACATGGCTGGGAAAATCTATGAAAGTCAGGCTGGTAACTAATGGAGATGTATGAAGGTAAAATACTCTTTGCTGAGTTTGATAATCAATGGAATGCCGCTGAGAATGGACTGACTAAACACATTGAGGAATATTCACAAGACACACAAGGCACAAATGATTCACTCAATGGGGACACAATCAAAAAGAAAATTGATATGAACTGCTCTATATGATGGTAGAGGAAAGACATACATATTTTTGATCAAAAAATAAAAGAAATCAGACAAAAAATAAGACCATGTAAAATGTTCTTCCTTTTTAAAGAAAATATTTAATAAGAGGCCATGATTTATTGTCTCACTCCAGAATTTTCCATAATTACACTTACTGAAATTCCTGGAAGTTATGAAAAAAAAAAAAAAAAAAAAAAAAAAAACAATAACTGTAACTGTGCATTTTAGAAAGACATAACATATTAGGCAACCAACTGCAGGTCATGATTGAACATAAAGCAAAAAATTGAGACAACAACAATTTCTTGAACAATTAAGTCTAAACCATTAGGTTTTATTTAAAAAATTAAGATAGGAAGTATGAGCACTAATTTGTCAGCACCTTTAAAACATCTACGAGATAAAAGCATTCCATTGAAAATCAATATGAATTGTCAAATTACAAACTTACGCCAGATATATATAGTCATGGCATGCCTGTTAACTGCTAAATGTTAATGAGGGTTATCATAACATAATCAATATTACATGTCTCCACAACTTACCTTTACCCTTTGTCTGAAAAGCACCCGAGCAGTGAAACCACGCCATGTTTTTTGTATTAATGTTGCGTTTTTATGCAGATGACTGAAAAATAAAACAACACTTGACAAGGTTTAATTATACTTATGTAATTTCAAACTGATTAAATCAAAACTTCCTTCCTCAAAGTCCCCCTTTTTCCTTCTGCCTGCCCGCGGTAGGTCTTTCTTGGACAACTGTACATTTGCATTCATCATTAACCACCCTCTAAATGTATGTCTATGGCAACTCTGAACTCAACATGGCCATCAATTTCCAAAAGACTATTTATAACTCAAAAAAATCAATGCGTATAGGGATGGTGGCAACCCTGGAGCTGCACTCAAGAAGCCTAGATTGCGCTTAATTAGGCACTTAACACATTGATCAATTAACTAAAGTAATCTAAATGAACCTACTGTCTGGGAGTTTGTCTGCTCACTGCACAGAAATATGTTGAGGTTACACACTGTAGCGCTCTGTGCACTGGCTAATTCTTTCTTCTAAAGACCAAATGCGTTAGATTTAGGCTTTAGCGACCACTTACAAGTATATGCTGAGAATATAGAATCAAACGGCTGTCCTCATTAACACAACTGTCTACCCTATACAATATGGATCCTAAAAGTGTCACGCCTATAGAGTACAACAGTGCCCGCCCACTTTTTCATTGGGTCGGGAAACATTTTTCCCATAGGCATTTAAAAAAAAAAGTCTTCACTAAAGAGTTATTAGCCATGAACCAAACCAACCAACTACATGGTAAAACATAACATTACAATATTTTATTTGAAGCAAAAAAGTATTTAAAATCAGACATAAAGACAAAGGACTCAATAAGGGAAAGAACTATAATCTCATAAACCATTGAAAATTACATAAAATAAAAACAATGGATATAAAACAGTTGATTTAAATATGAAATATATGAGAAATATTTATAAGAGAAAATATAAAATATGAGAAATGTTTTATTTATACACACACACACACACAAACACAGAGAGAGAGATTTAAAGTCAACACGAAATAGAAGTTGCAATATTGCAATAGTCTTTTCTTCCCTATTGTGACGTACAGGGAAATGGCTTCTCAAACAAGAAAAAGTGTGGGACTTGATTTTGGAATGGTTGTGGTTTGCTATTGCTGCAATCTTATGTGAGTGACCGGTTGTTCCTCCCTCATGCCAGTAAACATGTCATCAGAGAAGAGAAGAGATGTCGCTGCAACAGGGAGGGGAAGCTATTTTGATTAAATATTATGAGGGCACAATAATTTAAAAAAACAATGGTGTGCGGGGATCATTTATAACAAATACTGCAATATTCCATAAAAATAAGAATTGTAAAAAAATGTTGATTTCATGATGACTGAATATTTTGATAGAATAGGGAGGTTGACTTGATTTTGTCATTTGCAGTGCTTCATGGGAATCAGTGCACGCTAAATAGTTGCAAAAGGTGCAGTTTTTTTGTTTCGATTCCCTGATTGAGTTTTTTTTTTTAGCAGAATGATTTTTCACCAAGAATTACACTGTTAAACATGATTATTTAAAAAATAAGTTGATATAATGAGGGCTGATGGCTTCAACAGAAGCATTTACCATCAAAAAGTTCTGTCTTTAAAGGTTTATAAGTTATTGTTAAAATAATCAATAGTAATCAAGTAATCTACTCCCCTAAGGAGAAAATAAGTGGGATTTTTAATTCCGGACTACACTGTTGCACTCTATTTAACATTTAGTCATTTAGCTGACGCTTTTCTCCAAAGCGACTTACAAATGAGAGTAGTAGAAGCAGTCGAATCAACATGAGTACAATCCAAAAACAATATGTAAGTGCCGTGTCAAGTCACAGTTTCATCAGTAAAGTGCTCGTAGCAAGTTTTTTTAAATATATACACAAATAGATATATTAATATATACACCCTTCACTTGCAGAACGCAAGCTTCTGGAGGGCGCATAAGTCTGAAGTAGTGAGTTTAGGTATGGTGGTGCAGAGCCAGTGGTTGTTCTGTAGGCAAACATCAGAGCCTTGAATCGGATGTGAGCAGCTATTGGCAGCCAATGCAAACTGATGAAGAGAGGTGTGACCTGCGCTCTCTTCGGTTCGTTAAAGACCAGTCTTGAATACAGTCTAGTATTTAAATTGTCTGCCTTCAGATTTTATAGCCAACTTTAAAATAAATAAATACATACATACATAAATTAGAATGAATGAAAAAAAAAAGTACATGATTATTATATGTAACAAGTTTATAAAAATGCAGAGAACTAAATGTCTCAGGGAATGAACTGAAACAGGACTGCTACTTATTTCCCCTCTAAACAAACAAATCATATAATTCACGCATATTGTCAGATGAAAATGAGATCACAAAAGCTGTCTTACCTGAGGTATGCCCTCACCTGGCAGCCCCTGAACCAGCTCTGAATTCTGACTGCAGCCTCATTCTCTTTCTGTCTGTTTTCCTCCGCAATCCTAACATGTGAGAGTAACATGAAAGGTATGAGTTCACCGAATTAATGATTTATCTTATCCCCTTGACGTTTTACCAATGTGTCTTTGCTATTCTTATCTAAAAACAGCTGTGAAGAAGAAACTTGTTGTTGACATAAACGTTTTGAAATGCGCATTATTTCCCGCCTACATCGATTGATACAACACAACAAGTAACGAACTGAATATTATTTAATCACCTGTTTCTGATAAAATATTGCTGTTTGATGTTATCAACTTGACTGTAAAGTTTCACAAGTCTCGCCATGGTTCCGGAAGTTTATAAGTGTCCATGACAACGGAAAGGTCTAAGTGCACGCGGGTAGAGCTAGTGCTCGTCAGTCACGCGCAGTGAAGGAAGTGAAGTGCACTCGTGCTTTCAAATGAGCGGGAAGTTATTTGAATGAACTGTCTGGAGGAAAACGGCTCTGTTCGAAGTTGGTAAAGATATTTCTTCTCAATAAATTCTGTAAAAACGTTCACATTTTTGCCTCAAACAGCTAAACATTATACGTATGGAAAACGAATGTTTGCATGCAATTAATTCGTGATTTTAGGTTATTTCCTGACAGACAGCCCGTTATAACCAGTTAATTAATGCAACTATAGTCAAATTTATAATATGCATTTAATAAGTAAGTAAGTATATCACAAAGGATTTTAATTTAGCAGGATTTGCCATAAACTGTACATTAATGTGTATTTATTTAGTCTCTGTGAACTAGTACAAACCAACTCATTTTTCTTTGCAAATTGAAGTAAGGCCATATGTATTTTATTATTTAAATCCTTGGTTCATAGTAAATACATATACACACTTAATAAATTATTACTGCAAGACAACATCCTGTTTTTTCAACATGATTTGGAACAGATAACTGACAATCTGTTCACAAAACACTTCTCTCTGTTTTCAGATGTGTCTGGATGTGATACAGGCAAGATACAAGATGTCTTGTGAGTTCCCGGCAATACAGATAACCGCTGACAGACGCCAGCCAATTTGCTGTCCCGCCGCACCAGAGCAAAGCATTAGAAATATGGGCAGAGGAGTGACCCTTTGGCTGTGTCGCCCATCCATCCGAACCCGGTGGTGGGCTGGCCACCGTGGTAATTGCCTGCGAAACAGTGTTTTGACAAGCCAGACGGGTGTAAGCCATCATTCTAGCAGCACGGTGATGAGGTGTCACCTGGAGAGAGCTGTTGAGAGCCCACATGTTTACATGCAGCCAGGTGACCCAGTTTTGCCATGCATCAGACCACTACGGCATTCTTCACATTGGTTTCACTTCTCTAGATCACACTTTACTGATTATGTGAATCGCTTTGAATTGGTGAATTGGTTGTCAGTGCCAAAGGCATCAAGGTTGATTTTTTTCATAGTCTGTATTGAAGCTTCTCAAAACAGTGCAACACATTTGTTTATTTATTTATTTATTTTTTTAATCTGTTGACTCATGAAAGATTCTGCTCTGGTATAAATATGTGAACACTTGTAAAAAATAAAATTTAAAAAAAGTGCTAATTAATATGCTATATTTGAAATGTAACATTCCTAAATAATCCAAAAAATGTCAGTTTAGGAAAATAGTGAAACACTTTATTCAAGTACCAAAGTTTTGTTGAAATTTTCACTCTAAACCACCACACATTTTTCTTTTCCCTTGCAATGGAGCGACCATGTAATTGCAATGATAGCCGTTATTGCTTTTGGATGATATCACCTTCCTCCTCTCCTTTTGTTTCCCTTAAAGGATAAAGGTGTGACTGTTCCGGTGCAAGAGAAAATCATATTTTTATTAGCTGGCCTTTATCTGGGGAAAAAGGTAATGAATTGAGTATTGTGTAAGATGGTTTAATCTGCAGGTGTTCTATCATTATTTGCAATGTGGTTCCACTGAGACAGCAGTAATCCATTAAGAAGGGGGCTGATCCTGCGAGGGGTTTGATGAAGTTGAGGCTCCTCTGCCCCATGCAGAAGGGCGTTTAGTGCTGCCGGCCTCACTGCTAGTGTGCAGGGATATATCACCTGCGTACTCACAATTTCATCATAGCTCTCCGTTCCTCTACTCTCCAAACAATCTGCAGTGCTTCTGACTGGGTGACCAATGGAAAGGCAAACTCTTTTTTTTTTTTTTTTTGTCCCCTTAAAATATAATTGAGAAGAATCTTTTATACATTGCATTTATACAAAGCTTAAAAATGTGATTATGCTTCAACTCTATACGACTTCATTAGAAACTTACACTACCATGCATGATGGGATTATCATGCAAGCTATAAGTACAGCGTGTACGCCTGCTGCTTATTATTCATAATCAGGTAATTCATGTTATTTTCCATCCTCCTTCTGTTTTGCATTTCCTTTCTTCCCTCTTCATCTTCTCCTGTTTTCTCTGGCAGACATAATATCAGCTAGAGGAGTGCTCTGTTTCATGTCCTGAAGAAAGGCTTAGCTTACGTTTGATTGAGGTCTCTCCCATCTCACACGGGCGCTGTGTTTGCGGATACGGTGCCAGAGAAGCAGATGCAAGGGCCTATTTGATGGCGGCAAATAATAAAACGTATCATTTGCGTTTGCAGTTTCTCCTCCACTGTATCAGGCGCACAGATGCTACCGCACAGTTTTATTTGCCAAAAATCATATGGACTGTAGTTAATGGAATAGGGAGTGTTTGCCATCCAATTTTGAAAAGAGCTGAACAGAAAATAAATCAAGCCATGTTGCTCTCTGTTATCTCGCTTTGGCTGTGAACGTCCACCGTAAGCACAAACTTGCTTCTTTTTATCGTTTTACCATTCATCTGTCGGTTACCCCTTCATCTCTCTATTGAGTCAGACTGTTTTTGTTTTGCGGCTGTTGTGTTGTTGTCATATAGGTATTGCCTAGAGGCCATGAAAAAAAAACCCAATTTAAATCCTCCTGGGCAATGTTACACCGTAGTTGTATTTCTGAGGTGTTTACTTCCACTCTAAAATCCTTTTGCAAGAGAGGAACGTAGGACTTGAAACATTTGCAAAAAGTAGAATGGCTCTGTGTTGCCAAGATTAAGCAAGACTTTGATTTCTGTAGCTCACCAGTGCCAAAATTACTGTGCTATTGTTAATAACGGTGGTTTGAGAGTGAATAAGACTACAAGTCTCCTGGGATTTGCTTGTCACAGTGTTGTTTGGGTTTGTGAATTTTATTGTCATACAAATCCCCTTGTACGCACTTTTCTTTTGTCTGTATTGTACTGTACTTACACTCACTGAAACATAAAATGACATTTCTTTCCTGCAGGGAGTATCTTTCTGATGATAAAAACATGACAGTGCATTTATTCGAACATTGCTGTGTAGTGTGATCGGTAATCAAATGTGACGACTTTGGTTGTGACTTTGGTTTTGATTATGAGATTTTGAGAATGTCTAAGGCAACATAGTTCAATCTACCTGACTAGAGAGGAGCAGTTTCATCCAGATATAAAAACAAGACTCACCCAGTCAATACAGAGAGATGCATATTAATAAAATAAAAAAATATATATAAAAAAAATCTAATAGATCTGTAAAATAAAGCAAGTGAGAAAAAAAAGTGTATGCAAAATTATTCATATATATTTTCGTTCTAAATTTTATTCTATACATTTATATTAGATTATACATTACATTTTATAGTCAAAATATATTCTAAAATCTAATGTATCCAAGGAGAAAGAACCATATTTTAGATGTATTTATATAAATTTATGAGAATTTATACATTTAATTATTTTATTTAATTAATATATATAGGTACACACATACACATACACACACACACACACACACACACACATATATATATATATATATATATATATATATATGTGATCTCTTGTTTGTTACAGGCTTATTTGTAATTGCTGGGAATTGAATTGAATCCAATCTTAAACTGAGTAGTATACCAAGCTATCCATCTTGTGGATGGGAGGGGGGCAGCTCTCGTAAAGACCTTGACCTATGAACTCTGGCCTATTTTAGTCATGGTCCAGTGTGCTCCATCCAGGGCCCGATCCCATTTCTAGCTTTTTGTTTGCTTCATTGCTCACCTGAGCCAAGCAAAGGATTTGTTGCCTGTTTACTTGCCTCTATATCAATGGCTCTGTCCACTTTTATAGGAGCTATTACTACTGAAAGATTAGTTTTCATGGGCCTGATGACATGGGACTTTAGTAAGTGTTTAGTTTAAAATACTATTTGACACTGAAAAGTTTGCTGCTTTCACTATCAAATCAAGAGAGTAAGTGGAGCACAGTGGCTGGACACAGGCACTCTTGGAACAAAATGGATTTCTGTTCAGAGACCTTGGTGGGCATTTTATCGTTATTATGGACCGGTATAATAGAGTGGTTTGTTGTGGTCAGTTTTAGGAATAGTGGTCTATTTAAAGCCCAAATGAGTATTTGTGTATTCAAATAGTTGAATATTAGCTTATATTGTAAATTGAGTTTCCATTTTGTACATTTTGTAGACCTTTATTGTTTGAACATCAGAATTTGCAGTTCTGCAACATGCAACATTCTATTTGCAGTGTCATTAATGGATAACAGTTGACTTTGTGTTAATGCATGTTTATTAAATTAATGTTTGCATCTCCAGTCTAGTGGCTTGTCAGTAATTTTAAATTAATTGACAACGACACACCAGATAAATTTCATGAAATTTTCTTTGACTGCTTATCTCTGCATATCTAACTCTTTCTCGCTCTCTTTCGTTCTCTCTCTCTCTCTCTCTCTCTCTCTCGGTCTCACTTGATCTCTTTCCCAATCATTATTGCTACGAAATCATTCTTTAAATTACCCAGCTATCATTTAAAGAGTTAACTACTGCCAAGTTATTAAGCCGCAAAGGTCAGACTTGTTTCTAAAGGATTATCCTTGTTAAGGAGTCGGAAAACACTAAATATTTCTAATCCTATGTTATTTGCCGCTTGGCTGGTTAAAAGCTACTTTAAGCCTCATAAAATTAAAACAGAGCGTTCCCTCAGCTGTGGCAGCCATTGAATTTGGAGGAAGAGGTACAGAGCCAAAATGTTGCGACAGAATTAAATGTCAAAAATCTTCTCAAGTTGTAGATATATTGTTCACACTGGGTGGTTTTGATTAATACATTTAATCTAAATCATGTGAAGGTTCCTCCTCCTTTTATCCATAAAACGCAATAGGACACAAATCAGTTTTACTGTAGCTTGATAACAATTGGAAAATAATGCATTTTCCCACCCAATAAATTGCTGCTTACACCCCTAACCAAAATCAATTCATCTCCCTCGAATTTATTAAAATCCCAGCCATAAATCTTCCACAATGTTTGTTCATCTGCTTTTGTGATACATTTCTATCACGTTTGTTCTGGTCTAATGTTTTCCTGTCGCTCCTGCGTAAAATGGAAAAATCTATTTTAGACCAATTGAATAGTTAAAGAAGTGCGATCCCAGTGAGGTGCTGTAAATAGAATCGATAAAGATGGCAGTGTGCGGTGAAGATAGCACCTTTCCCCTTGAGTTTTTGATTAACCCATCCGACAGTGAACCTGACAGCAATATACCGGTGCTGCTCACGGGAGGTATTCCCTGAGGCCCTCTTTTTGTCTTTTCATAAACCGTTCTAGACATTTTTGAAAGAGTTTTTATTGGCCTGTGTGTGTGCGCACATGTGAGCCTGAACATGCTTTTCTGATTGTAGTTTTCTTTTTGTCTAACAAAGGTGGGCTAGAGAGACTATTTTTCGGGCCTAATAACTGCATTCAGTATATTTATAAATCATTTACACTATTCCATGTCGTCAGATCTTTACCTGAGGCTATGAATTGATTGGCCGTGTTATGTTGCACAGCAGTGCCATTTAATTAAATATGATGCAAACCTCATCAGATGCTGTCAACAACCAGCTAAGACTTTGGTAGTTGCTATCAAGCCAAGATTTTATATTGCAAAAAGATGGTCCTCAATCCATCTGTGCTCTCAGACTAATGATTTGGGTGTGTTTCAAATACGAGGATACAATACGCCTCATTGCTGCACATTGTCCAATTTACTCTTGATCAATTACCCATACTACACAGACAGGGTCAGTCGAGAGAAGCAGGGCTTTGTGATTTATTCTAGGTGTTAAAAAATAATTTGTTAGGATTAATTAAGTATGCTAATTATATGGGACGAAAACAGATGTTTCCCCTTCTAAGACTTTAATTACAAACTCTTGCTTTACCAAGAAAACAACATTTAAAGTAGTTTAGTTCAGTTTTAAAATCTTTTAAGCTGTTTAAGTAAACCCATTATTTAAGAATTAATGCTGCATGACGATTTGCATTGCCTAAGCCTGCCACAAACTACAAGATATTCGTGGGTGATTTCGGACTGATTTCTCCCTTTTCAACAATCCTAGGTAAAGTCCCGATTTCCTAGATGGTTCTACAGATTATTTTATCAGATTTTCCTGCGGTGTGAGGTGTGTTAAGAGTAAATGAATCTGCTCAGAAGAACGTTGGAGCCGCCCCGATCTCAATTCGTAAATATTCAACATGTTAAATATCTACGATCAGAAATCCTGTTGTGTTGGGGGAACCCCAAGGACAAACACGCTCACTCTCTGGAGATTATCATGTGAAACTAAACACCCAATCAGAAAGCAAGCTGATGGAAGTCTCACCTCCAGTTCGTGCTGTAACATGCAAAGTCCGTGTTTACACCATCTCCACGAATTCATTTAAACATTTTTCTTTCTTTTTTTCCCCCGCAAATTTTCTGTAAAAAGCAGTCCATACACTATAATTTCTTCTTGCTGGTTGTCCACCATGTTTGTTTACTCTAAAGTCACGTTTGATGTGAGAGATGGACCATTTTCTGTGATGACGCATTTTAATGGTCATCAGTATCGTAAATCCTGCAAAGTTTTATATATTTTCATTTTTTTTTTTACATTTATGTAAATTTATAACACTATAATTTTGTATTATATTACCTTTGCATTAAATTACAAAAAACTGGTTAAAGTCCTCCTGAAATTTTAGCTTTTAGTATGAATATGTTAGCCTTAATGTTATAAATAAGCTGGTGTGTTCCAAAACAATGACAAAATTCACATTTAGGAGATATAAGCATTCAAAACTTACAGTCTCTCACTTCCGCTGAAATGGATCACGGATCACATTGCACTTCAGCTTCTCATCAAATCTTCTGTCCAATCAAATGCTCTCTAGAATCTGAAGTCCTGCCCTCTCCTACACTATCAACAGACACTGATGCTGCAGCTGAAATCGGTAAATAAATATGCTTTCCATTGATACGAATGGAAAGTCCAGTGTCATGCAAACCGCTGCAGTGCAAGCACAGTTTGCTCTGTCCCAGGGACACGAGAGCACAGAGCGGATCATATCCGCGGACCGCGAGTCGGCTCAGACCAGGAAAGCTATCGGACCCATTTAAATTCTGCACAGATTGTTATATTTAAAAGTGATACAGAGGAGATTAGGAGGATAAACGGTTAGATATTAAAAGGAAACAGGTTTTACTGAGTTTAACGTCTCTGGCCGATCTATGATATAAACGAAACGCTATTGGCTATTTCAAAAAAGGGGTGGGGCTGTTCGATATATCGCCCAGTCTTCCCGTTTCAGTTAAAATTACGTCAACACATTGAATAATGCTGCGCGTTCCAAGACACTTCAGCGGGCCTTTAACACTGCTGTGAGGGTGTTTCTAAAACCGGCTATGGGAGTGACAGAACAATGGACATTTCTCTCTCTTCTGACTGCTGTTATCAATCTCTCTCTACTTTTTCCTCTTTTTTGAAAGTTGTGAAAACACTATGTTGAAGTTTTTCTATTGGTATTTGAGCAAATAGGAACACAAAAATATATTTAATGTAGTCTCTCATTCACCACTATAGAAGGTTACTATGACGACTTCCGCTTCTGAAAAACCCAGAAATGTGAAAACAGTTAATTTGACAAGATTTTTCCATGTTCCCAGACGGGACTCTGGTTGTTTGTGAATGGAATCTGTTAGTGTGTGTGGTGTGCTTTTTCTGGTCACATTCAAAACTTCACACTCCACACACTAGAGGATCAAAACGATTAAATCTGATTTCTTATCATGTTTGTGGTCTCTCACATTTTGAAAATCTTACAAGATTTTAAAAATCTTTCAGTGTGGCCCAGCCTTTATGAAGTTAACAAAAATAGGGATGTGGAATTTATCATTATTATATTGGTTAGCAGACATTGTTATTAATATTTTTCTTATTATTTATTGGTATCATTCTATATTAAAAATTTAATTGTGCATGCTCATTTACCCTCTTTGTTTTACATTTCGATTATCTGACGTTCCTTAAAAGATAATCATTAAAAATACAAAATATTTAATAACACTGTTAAATGTAATCTTTAGCAAATCTCAAAATTGAATATCATTTTTTCAAACTGTACATTATAACGTTGTGATGCCGAAATTCACTTGAAGCATTTGAAACCGTTGATTTATTTTTACTGTTTTGTTTTTAATTTATTTCAACAAAATGCTGTAGAATTTTAATAGTGGCCATATTATTGCTCATTGGCCATAAAGTGAAAATAATTATCAGCTTTTCAGTATCTAGAATGTTAAAATTGGTGCCTCCCTAAGAAAAGATAAATAAAAGCTATATTCTGCATACATTTAGACTAAATGAAATGGTAAATTTATTCTTCCTGTAATCAGTAGGCCTACTATACCTACATAAATGGCAAACACGTTTTTGGATTCTCCCCGTTTCTTTGGTGCTGATAGGCCTGTCCTCTTCCTTCAACAGGAGCTGTCATCATAATGTGCCAATCATTCTGTTCTCTTGTCTGTCAGGCTTTGATATGGTAATTCACCCTGACTGACTGCAATAATGACCAGTCTTCTGGGTGTGATTAAGTGCATAGCTCTTCTGCCTGGCCCCACTAAACCAGAGAGAGCCACACTGACCCTTGTGTGACTGCCTGGAGGCCCCTGCTGTCAGTCCCACGACCACATTAGCACACTCGACTTGAACATATCACAGAATGAGCCTTGTTGCAGCAGACTTGAACATTTGCTTCTTTATTTATATTCAGTTTATATAATCAGAGCCCTTATGAAATATATTTGATTTTAATGTCATGGTAGGCTGCAGCCCTTTCTTGCATACACATATCTGCCTTTAATATATAATTTAGAAGAGCTTTAAACAAATTGCAATATACAAATTCCTAATAAGTCTTAATCGCTTTCGTGTTGCTTATGACAGGCTCATAAATGATACATAAACATAACTAATTGCTTGTGAATAATGCACATAATGACTGCATTTCATTATCCAACTCTGTGTGTTAGTACGGCTATTAGTATGATACATAAAAGCAGAGGATGTTTTAAGTCAGCCTGCATTTGGTACAATTCATAATGAAAGAAAATACCTTTTTGTAACTTCAGCAATACAGCTGTTTTTTTGGGGTTTTGTTTTTTTTATCCAGGCATGGAGGCCTCTAATAATGGAATTTAATGATATAGAGGTTGATTCTGAAACTCAGAGCCAGTGACGTCCTGCATGCGGAGTGCGAGAGAGGAGCTGCTGATAAAGAGACACAAGCTGTCTGCTGTGATGTAGTTAAACTGTTATCGATAGCAAGGAGGAGACATAGATCATTCTGGAGTGTATTTTTGTGTATGCCCGTGTACATTCTGTGAGCGTGAGGCCGTTTCTCACATCGCTCAGCCTCAATGTCATTTAGCTTCAATGGCAGAGAGGTGTGGCTACAGGCAATGACTTCAACAAGACATTTACTGTTTTAACATTTATGCTTAATACGTAATAATCAGGGCATATCTGTACATTTAGCAATGTAAGGATTTCCAATTTTGAAATTTTAAAGATGTATAGTGTCTTATTCTTCTATTTATGTTTATTGATTAAATATAAGACATTTCTCTGGTAGTAAATGTGGATCTTTCGGATGATTTTAAGGAGTGCTGTTTTGGTCTCGCCTTGCCTTAGTCTTTGTCCTGTCTTGGTCTCAGCTTCTCAAAGTCTTGGTCTTTTCTTGTTCTCAACACACACTGGTCTAAGTCTAGGTCTTGACGTGGTCTCGGTTCAGGTGGTCTTGAAAGAGACCTCATAAGAGACTTCTTACCGACCCCATACCATTTGTGAAAACACCTCTTTATCTCTTGAGATATTGCTTAGTATATATGCTATAATATTATTTAAACAAGATCTCATACAAGTACTTTTTTTGCAATCATATCTTGCGAAGAGTCCATTATGCGAAGAGTCCATTATATTTAATATTTATTCATAGCTAAAAACTAAGCTTCTCAACTAAGATCTAGCTAAAAGAAAGATTTTTGACACAATCCCTCATTGATTTCAAACCCGGCACAACAGTAACAAAATAAATCAAATTAGAAATAAGTTATTAATTGCATTTGAAGCAGTAAGTTTTACATCCAAACACATTAATGATGTTGACAAATAAATCAGACAGTGGTAATTCAGTATTATCCCTGCAGTTGTGGTCTTGACCTGTTTTGAAGTAAAATCCAAAGTCCTTGTAGTCTGAGACCAAGTACAAATGTGGTAGAGACTAAGACAAGACTAAGTCTTTCAAAAAATTGTCTTGAGACTGAGACTTAAGTACTTACAACACTAATGCTCACCAAAGCTGCATTTATTTGATAAAAAATACAGTAAACCAGTAATATTGTGAAATATGATTAGAGTTTAACATAGCTGTTTTCTGTTTTAATATATTTCAAAATTTAATTTATCCTTTGATGGCAAAGCCAAATTTTTAGCAGCCATTACAGTCTTCATTGTCACATGATCTTTCAGAAATGCTTTTTTTTTTTTTTTTTTAAGCTAGATCTTAGTTGAGAAGCTTAGTTTTTAGCTATGAATATGTATTAAATATAATGGACTCTTCGCAGTCAGCCAGCACAAAGTGAGGTGCTAAACAGGCCTGTGTGCTGAACAGCAGGTTAAAAAGTCACTTCAGCTAGTCTATATCATCTGACAGGAAATGTCATGCTGGAGGAGGCTGATCCTGGATCTGATCTACAGCAAATTTCTATCTCATCTATCCCCTCCCTTGCCCCTTCTCACCCACTCCCACAACAGCTTAACTGCATGGATTTGCTGCTGAAGTTTGAGCAGTTTGAAATTAAAATGTATTGCTCATTCTCAATGTATTGATTCACACCTTGCTGTGTCAATATTAACTGCAGCTAGTTTTTCAATAAGAAGTAAAGATCTACGGGACGAGCAGAGTGGGTCTCTCTCTCTCTCGCTCTTACTCTTGCTCTTGTTCATTCTCTCTCTATTAAATCTGAGTTAACTTGTCTCAAGTTTTAACATAACACTTTCGTTTACAATACATCAGCAGCTGAAGTAACTGAATATGCTGTATACTGATGGATATTTCATCTTAGAAGTGCCTGAACATCTTTAAATAGTGTGCAATAATGTCTCTGCACTTGCTTTTTGTCTTTTATTTTTTACTGTGTTGCAATTATTTGTCCCCAATCCACCACCCATTTGCACATCTATAATCCTTGAGCTTTTTAATTCTTTCTCAGTGGACATTTGACTATATCTGTATGCACACTACACATCAGCTGTTTAATGACAACAAACTGCTTGACAAGAAACCTCATTCTAGAAATCATTCTAATATGTCGATTTAATGATCAATAAACATTTTTTATCATCCACATAATACAATTTATTTCAAGAATCTTTGAATAGAAAGTCCAAATGAACAGCATTTTTCTTTTAAATATAAATTTTTGTAACATAAAAATCTTTATAACCTCAAACATGAAGACTCTATGTCAGATCCATTAGAGATTCCCAAAGGAACCCATGTAGTTAATGTAGTAAACAACTCATGTGTACTCAACAAGGTTTGCATAACTCTTAACAGACTATTTTCAAAATAGTATCTCCTTGTAGAAATCAGAGATTATCTCATTATTTGCAGAAAGAAAAATCTACAAGTTGTTCCATGAACTTAACCAAGCATAATAAAAGTAAAACATGAACCAGCAAGATGAAGTTTATGACACATCCTTCATCTCTCTCTCACCTCAGTGCAGTGGCCCTGTCAGCCTAATCCTATTCCTCCTCTCATTGTCAATACCCATCTAATTCTACTTTAACAACAGTAATTGTCTGGTAGAGTAGAGGCTATAGATTTGCTTTCCTGATGACTCCTTGACTTTTTTCCATTGGTAATACTAATAGAATTCCAAATCCTCGCCACTGTGATCGTGTCATGAGTAGGTCAACAGTTATGTCAAGGTCCTATTGGAAACTACACATCTAACATCTTAATTTAGATTTAGACATCTCTCCCCCCCACCCCCCCCAGTGCTCTCTCGACTATTCCTCTCTCATTCCATCTTTCTTCTTAAACTAGTCATGTATGAGAAATTGTGAGCAGCGCTTTCAAGCTAAGGCGCTCATTCCATTATTACAAAATTCATTTAATTCTGCGACATTCAATTCTTGCATGTGAATTATTTGGCCTGGGCCATTATTGGATGCGTTCCTGTCGGCAGTTGAAGGATTATAGATTTGATTTCCATACAGCTGGCATCTTCTGGGAGGGACCGGGTGACTACTGCTCATTTATTTTTATTTATAGACTTTTGAATTGAATTTCTGATCAATGAGGGAGGACGGTTTGTGCTCGCACACTAAGTTTCAACTGAAACAAAGAGCGCAGGAGAGAACTCAGAGGAACACACAATTGATTGTGTCTTCGTGTGGGGCTGGGTTTCGGAGGATGATGTACACTGTACCGTCCCGATATAGCTGAGCCACGGCTAGGCTCATGAGAATGCAGTTACCTTGTAAGGACTGTGAAGGGCAAGAGGCCGTCTGTTTGCAACTGGAAATAGTTCACATTGTGTACTAAAAACACTGTCCTCTGGGAAGCAAATTTCATATTTCTCAACAGGATAAGTCTATTTTAACAAATGACCTAAATGTTACATATTTGTTCAGCTCTTTTGATACAAATTTACTCCCATGTTTATCATTTCTACAGTAGGTGTCGTAGTTATTCAACAGAGGTTTTGATATCACTTTTTTCATCTTGTTTCTAGTAAATACCCAAATTTTTTATTTTTTTTTTTTTTTTTATTGCTCATTCCTTGATTTTTGTTGCTTATTCCTAACTTTAAAGATTTATTTTCTCAAAACTGCTTCATTTAAGTATCAACTCTAGAAGAGACTTGTGTGAAGTTATTGAGGGTCTTTATCTGATGAGTAAAATGTATGAAGTAGGAGACTTCAACGAAAGTTCAATTTGCTCTCCATTTACTCTCATTGTCATTGGATTGTAATTTTTATGATACTACAGAAAACATTTATTTGAAATATTGGTAACACTTTAGTTTAGGGTCCATTTATATTTATTAACTAGTTGCTTATTAGCATCCATAGGCTGTTTATTAGTACCCATAAAGCACATATTAATGCCTTATTCTGCATAATCTTATTCTACATCCTTTAATCCTACCCAATACCTGAACTTAACAACTACCTTACTAACTATTAAAAAGCAGTAATTAGGAGTTTATTGAGGCAAAAGTCATAGTTAATAGTTAGTTAATAGTGAGAATTGGACCCTAATCTAAAAAAATCATTTTTTTAAATTAATTAATTTTGTTTAAATTAGAATGTTTATTTAATTATTTTTTTCACAATATATAAGGGTCTTTTATAAATGAAATGTATAGATCCCTTTATATTTTAGGAAGCAGGTCCCTCAAAAGGGTATCATAATATATGAGTCTTTAGCTATGAAAAATTGAAAACCCTTGATCTAGGAAAAAAAAAAGTGAAGTCAGTGAGTCATTTGTGGAGTTCCACACTACTTGCAGCTCTGAAATATTTTTCCAGTTTCCGACCCTGAATTTACATGTCTAGCACCTCAAACCTCCATGTTCAGCTGCCTTCGTCTCATATTATGATACATCTATTCCCCGCACGGGCCCACCACCTCAACACAAGGCCACATCCAACCATGTATGGTAACAAGGTCAGTGATGAGAACAGGCTTCACAGACTGGGATTAATTTCCCTTTTTACAGTTGCTTTTTATGGTTGCCTGTCTTTTGTTTCATGTGCTCTGGCGGTGCGGAGCTTTTCTAAGTAGGCAGCACTTCATTAGGTCAGCCTGCAGGCGTGAAGGTTCCACTCATTACTGAACACCGTACCTCCAGCGCCCCTGCGCTGATGGAGCTTAATGGGACTGAGTATGGACTTAAGGACCTGATTGAGGCCATTTTCCAATTCCTCAATAATTAATATAGTCAGACATTTTGAAAATATTATTGGTCTTGAGTCAGTGGGCTTAAGGAGGAACTTGTGCTGACCAAGCGATCTCTTTCTCTGTCTTTTTCCCCTTCTGTCTGTTATTCTGTCCGTTTGTCTCTTCCAGTATATCTTGATCAGGTTTTCACCGGTGTTGCGAAGAAGAGCGAGGGAAGAGCATACTTGAACGGGGTGAAAAGGTAAATTAGGTTGTCATGCTAATTTAGTGTCAGGTGACTGTGTAATTGAATGCATAAGGGAGGCAGTGGAAGTAGGCTGAACTTGACCCAGCTAAAACGAGCTGACCTTGAACCCCCCTCCCCCTTCCGTCGCTCCTCGCAGACCCACTTGCACCGGCGGCTGCCGATTCACACTCGCGCTGCCCTCAAGATCCATGTGCTAGAGGTCAGCAAATTAAGCCAATAAATCTCTCAGCCTCTCCACGGCTGTAGACATCACTTACATTAAAACAGGACGTTTGCAAATTTCGACTCTTGTCTAAATGTAAATGCAGCCGGTGTTTCCTGAATGATCACGTGAAACGTTACGTTAACTTTTGAGCATGCCATTCCATAGCTGTACTTTGGTGTCATTTTCGAGGACATCGTTCATGCATAGTCCATGTGTGCGGGCAAATGGTGTTTTGCACATGCAGTACAAACAGTTTTTTGATCGAAGCGGAATGAAAATGGCTTTCTAAAGCTCTTGTCTTGTTTGCTTTAGTGCTTGTGCTGGAACAGATCCTTCCCACCGCTTCTCAGAATGTCTTTTAAATAATTCACAACACAATCACACCTGTTTCCCCTCGATCAAAAGATGGATATCACAGGTCATCCATTCTTCCAGATAAAGGTGACCTCTCCTTTCTCCCTTTAAAAGACCGTCTCAGTTAGGCTTTTTCCGAAAGCACCTTTGCTCTTAGGAAAAGACAACTTTTACCTTGTACTCGCTCTCATTATGTTTTGCATCCAGGCCCTGGTGACCTTCTCCTAACTGTGCGGGAAATTTATTGCTTGAAACGCAACTTCTTCTAAGCATGGGGAAACAATGTGCTGCCCGTATCATTAGGAGAAAGAGAAAAGGAGGAGCGTGTGGAAGGTGTGTGTGTGTGTGTGCGGGTGTCGAGGTATAGGATTTAATCAGAGACACAATGAGGGGACAGAAAGAAGGAGAGGACATCTAAGGGATAAGGGCACAATGAGATGCCAGAGATTGAAAGTAGCATGGAGTATTCCGGAGTGTGTGTGTGTGTGTGTGTGTGTGTGTGTGTGTGTGTGTGTACGTGTGACACACAGACTGAGCACAGAGAATTCATTAACATGGAAAGGCAAGATAGGAGCCTTTGAAGGACAGCTGCGATCCATCTGTCTGTGTGTGAACTTAAGAAAAGCTGCTATTAAGACCTATAAAGACACCTCTTAATATGTTGCCTTCTATGAGCATCAGTGACTGTTTGTAGTCTTTTGTGATTGTTGTGCATGAGGTCTTGGTTTGTCTTAATAGTGCCACCTCCAGGTCCTGTAAGTTCTTTGGTTTCCCAGCATGCTTTGCACATTTGAGTTCTTTCCCATAGTCAATGTATGTTTCAGCTTTGCCGTCTAATTTATATATACACAACCATTCAAAAGTTGGTAAGAATGTTTTGATAAGATGTTTTGTTTAAGTCTCTTATGCTCACTAAGGCTACATTTGTTTGATCAAAAACTGTAATATTGTGAAATATTATTACAGTTTAAAATAACTTTTTTTATTTTAATATATTTAAAAAATGCTGATTTGATGCTGAAGAAACATTTCACAGTTGCAAATAGTTGTTGCTTAAAGTGTTCACTCGAAAATGAAAATTATCCCATGATTTATTCACCCTCAAGCCATCCTAGGTGTATCTTCCTCAGACGAACACAGCGGCGAAACTAGCTGCGATATATTTAAAAAAAATATCCTTGCTCCAAGCTTTATAATGGTTGTGAATGGGGGGGCCACATTTAGAAACCAAAATAAATGCATCCATCCATCATAAAAGTAATCCATACGGCTCCAGGGGGTTAATAAAAGCTTTCTGAAATGAAGTGATGGGTTTTTGTAAGAAAAATATCCATATTTAAAACTTTATTAACTATAATAACTAGCTTCCGGCAGACGGCCATACGCATCAATTTGCGGCGGAAGAGTAACCTCTGACCCGACACATGACCTAATGACGAACTACTAATACTATTAGAACTAATAATAATACTAAAGTTAACTTTTTAGTTAATAGTTAAGTCTTAGTGTATTACCTAACATGAACTAACAATAAACAAAACATGTTACAGTATTTATTTATCTTTGTTAATGTTAGTTAATAAAATTAAAACTAAATCATTGTTTGTTCATGTTAGTACATGAACTAATGTTAAACACAACTTTCGATTTTTATAATGCATTAGTACATGCTGAAATTAACATTACCTAAGATTAATAAATGCTGTAGAAGTATTGTTAATTCTTAGTTCATGTTAACTACTGAAACCTTATTGTAAGGTGTTACCAACTTATCTAAAGAATAGCATTTATTTAAAATGCTGAAAAATCTTATTGACCCGAAACGTTTGAAAGGTAGTGTAGTTATGTATTTTATTGATGTTCAAGGAGGCAAAACATATTATTTATAACCAATAGTATGTAAATATTTTTATTTTATTTTTTTTTTTTAATATTTGTAAATATCTGTTATGCAGCTTCTTCCTCGTTTTTATTTTGTTGTTTTAATACTGTATTTTCTTACAATAATCTTATTTTTCTTAATTTTTTATTTTTAATCTTTTATTTATATTTCCTCTGTAGTTGATATGAGCACAACTATATTTTACATTCTGAACATTAGGTTTTACAGAATATATATATTCTGAGTAATAACAGTAAATGGCTAGTAAAGCTATTGGCAAGTGATTAAACTTATTGTCATGCCAGAGTTTTTTGCATAATCATCACATTCCAGAGCAGTCATGCCCGTTAGTGAATGCACTAATTTCCCAGGCTAATCAGAAGGAAGATTCATTGCTTTCCTTTTTTTTTTTCCCCCTATGTTATGTCACTAGACATTTCAATGTGACAATATGGATTGCGCTGTTTTAGGGATGATGGTTCCTGAAAGTGGTTCAGTACTTGTGGTGGCAGGCGGTCCGTTTCCTCCACTCGCTGGCTTTCTGTGTCATTGTCTTTAGCTGCGGCACAGTGTGTGGAGATGGATGGAGCCATGTGGGTGAAGTTTCCCTACTGCCGGTGCCTGCCTGTCACGCCAACTCTCACTAGACCAATTAATTATGATGGCCTACTTATGATGTTTAATTGTGATGATTTATAGAGTAAATAAATATATTTGCGAGGACAGCATCTGCTCTATCGGGATGAAAAAAGGTGGCGCTTTAATTCTGCTGTTTTTTTTTTTTGTTTGTTTATTCCAAAGAAAAATAGGACATGAAGCAAAATAAATAAATAAAGTAAGTACTGTGTGCTCATTAGCTGTTGCAAAGAGAGGGAGGAATAAATATCAAAATAAAAATTATTATAAAGCTTATAGATTAGTAGCTTGAGGATTCACCTGCAATGAAATGTCGCTGGTGTCATAAACCTCCCATAGCAGTAGAGATATAAAAACATTGTTTAAATTGCAAATGGAGTAAAAAAAAGTTACTATAAAATAATTATGTAAATGTTTACATAGTGTTTCCTTAAATTCTTTTTTGCATCCCCAAGTAAAATACTGGAAATATAGCTGCTTTGGATTTAACTTTTTAGTGTTGACATGGTGGAAATGATTTTGAAAAAATATTTTGAGTCCTTTGGTATGTTTTTGTGTATGTGTTCAGAAGTTCAGGGATGCATGAGGGGAGCAGTCCCCCCGGTGAGCAGGGCCGGCCGGGACAGGGGCTTGACCCTTCCTCTGACCCCTCATCATTTCCGCCGGCAGGTGACGCTGGCAATTACAGCCCCGACTACTGGCCGCGTCCGGCTGCTTCTGTAGGGCCGGTGATGAATTGCAAATGGCTGGCACCCAGCGCACAACTCCAAACTCAAATAAATCTTCAGCGTGTAATAATGACAGGAGCAGGGAGAAGACTGGCAGCTATAACAAGGCAGCCAGTGTCACCCACTTACGCCAGGCTTTCAAGATCCATCATTACCTGCCAGGCCCCACGCTAAGGTGAGCCGGACATGCAGGCCCAAAAGAAAGATGTGTTGTTTGCAGTGGAGCATCCAGCCAGTCCCATCTGGCATGCTGCAAATGGGATTTTTTCCCCCCGTCTTCCTACCCCCTTCTCAGACCAAGTCTGACTGAAGCTGTCTGTCACCTCAGGTAGGTTTCGGACGTCCAGTCACGGCGAGAAAAGACCAGGCTGTGTGCTCTGGTTATTTTTAGCATATTAGCTCAATGATGTCCTCAAGACCAGGGAACATAGTTTTGTACTTTTTACTTCAATGAATTGATTTTTCTCTCTTTTTTTAATTTTTATATTTTATTTTTAGGTCTAGATGCCACTCACTTTTTGAATAGTAGGAGGACGACAGGAAATGATGGAGAGAGGGGAGGAAACAAGTTCGAAACAAGCCAATCTCAGACTCTTGTATGAGCACCATGGCACATTTTGTTGCTAACCACTAAAACTGAATCAGAATTCTGTCTTCTAAATTTTTTTTATTCATATTTATTATTTATTTAATCAAAAATACAGTAAAAATAAGGAATATTATTTTTATTACAATTTAAGAATAACTCTTTTCCCTTTTTAATATATTTTAAACTAGTTTATTCCTGTGATGGCAAAGCTGAATTTTCAGTAGCCGCTACTCCAGTTTTCAGTGTCACTTCATTTCCTATCACTGTTGAAAACGGTTGTGCTGCTTATTATTTTTAATGAAAACTAGTACTTTGTTAAAAAATAAATATTTTAATGATAAAAATATTATTGATTATGGTTTATAACTATTTAAAAATATATATTTGTATTTTATATATATATATATATATATATATATATACATACAGTTTATGGTCTAAATCAAAGATTTTATTGTAATGAGTATTGAGTAATGAGTATTTTTTAAATAATAAATTATATTATAAACCATTTATTAAAATTTTTATTTTTTGATCAACCTATAAATATAAAGTAGACAACCTGTCATTTGTGTAAGCAGTTTTTCTTTTTAATTAATCTCTCACACAGTTAGCACTAACTGATCGCAAATGCCTTGAGTCAATACTTCTTGTGAGTAATAAACTCTCTGTGAGATGCAGCAGCTTGCCGTAGCGCTCATGTACATGGCTCATCAGTGACCTGTGAGTCCTGGACCCAGACCCTGTGAATCCCCTCTCCTCTTTGTACTGTGTGTGGTGATAAATCTTTAGCTCCCTGAGAGGTGCGGGACTGATGCAGATGGGTGAGAGGGTGATGAAGCAGGACCTAACCATGGCCCCTCTTTCTCCTCCACCCTCTCTCACACACACTCTCTCTCTTTCTCTCTCTGGACTCTGATTGCTGTATAAACAGGGGTGTCAGGAGCTACAGATATCACGAAGTGAAATTTAGGCAATTTGTTTCCACCCAGTCAAAGGCTGTTCTGTGGCCTATTTTTGGAAGCCCCTTTGGTGGCCTTACCATACGTTTCCACATAATTTATGGTGGCACTGTAACATATGGACTTTTCATCACTGTCCGGCCCCTCTCTCTCTTTCTCTCTTTCTTCCTTTTCCTCTCTCTTTCACACACAAACACACTCTGAATAAATTTTTGAACTTGAAGATTTTGCTTTCCTATATATATATAAATGAGTGTAGTGTTTTAAATTTTCATATATATATATTATAAAATGAAAATTTAAAACACATGACATCTTGCCCCGACCGACATAAAAATCCTGAGACGTGTCTGAGAACACAATTCAACCAGCATAGTTTTTATGGTGTTCACTTGTTATCGATTAGCGATTACAAAAATATAATGATACTGGAATTTAGTTTGGAGGACAAAAGAAATTAGTTTAATCACAGAAATTCATTTAAAACAAGAGGGCTTTGAACTAGGTATTTAAAGCCAACATACAAAACCACTGCTTAAAAAAACACATTTGTAACTGGAATTATGACGCAAAACCTCAAAGATACTGACATACAGCTTAGCCTTGGTTTGCTGTATATGATATAATTTATCATTTAAATTCTGTTGTGAACTATGTACTTTCTGGAGTAGACAAAGAATAAAAGGAATTGCAAAAGAAAGAAAGCAAAATCTTCAAGTTCAAAAATGTATTCAGAGTGTGTTACCTATATGTATAGTATACGTTAACACATTGCTAATTAAACAGCGGCCAGCTCACATTAGATTTATCACTGTAACGCTGTCTGGTAATTTGCCTCCATTTACGTGGCTGATGTTACTAAGAGCTCTGATGATGGTATGAGAGAAGAGTGATTGTTGTGTGACTGGACATCTTTTCAAACACTGCATGTTCTGTGTATGTTGCATAGAAACTAGCTTCATACCGGCTCACGACTGTGATGTATTTATGCGTTATCACAGCATTTCATGCCATTACTGAAGCCTTGTCATACTGAATGTACATGATTGATGATTGCTTGCATCACTGAAATGAAAATGAGCAAAATGCATTTATTTAAAAAAAATAATTTTTAAGAACCTCTTTGATAATCTGTATTTCTTCCTGTGTTTATTTCAATATTAACTTTAAAAGAAATACCATTAATAGTATCAATCACTAAAGTATTTTTAAAAATATATTTTAAAGTTTATCTTTGCTACTAATTTATTAATTAAAAATAAATACTCCAGTTTTATTGGATATTTGCATAAAAATACACCTAGTTCAAAATTGTAATGAATTGTGCTGGATTACTTATAATTTATATTAAATTATAACTGTACACATTACACTGATTTAAATTGTGTTCTTATTTTGGTTAATATCAGTGTCATATTTTATGTGCAGTCATGCATGTGTCTGTGTAAAACACCTGCACTTGTTAGGCACATGCTGTAATTTTTCACTGAGACTCTTTGAGAGATATTCAGTGATGCTTAGCACCAGTCTGGCTGTGTTTAGTTAATGGATGAGACGTGTTACTGATGTCTCCCTCTCTGATGTGCTGGAGTCGTAACCTTCACAGACAGCACAGCCATGTGTTTCTGACTCATCCTCCTTACATTTATAAACATCAGCATCGAAGATTTGGTTTTCAAGTGAAACTGGAAATCCCCTACCTTCAGATATACACTGACGTGGATTTCTGTTTTTGTCACATGATTGCGTTCATATGAGGTCATGACATTGTCACCTCAACACTTGCTCTTTTTATTTGCCAGATAGAATATATATATATATATATATATATATATATATAGACATATAGACAGAAAAATGCATGATTGTGATTATATTTTAGATTCATGACATGAAAAGTTTGCTGACTGTTAATAATGAATTATAAATCATTTGACAATGGCACTGATATATTTTATAGATATGTCAGTGCAAGTTGCTTTTAGTTAAAACAGCTCAAATATGCATTTTAGTCTGGGTCTATAGGCTTAAGCCGTGTCTGTGAAACCAGGGTAAATGTTTGTAAAAATAATATTTATTAATCGTCACTTAATATCCATTTCATTTGTGATTTAAGTAAATACAGAAAAGTAGCACAATTTATTTTTATCAAAGTGGCAAATTAAGAAAATGATGTAATTACTAGATTAGATTATTAGATTGAAACTATTAGGCTTATTGTTGAATTAAACAATAGTAAAGATCATTTTTGGGATTATATTCTGCTTTTTTTATTTTGATGCAATATATATACATATGTGTTATGAATTATTATTTCTACACATTTGCCTTTTGTTATTGAGGAGTGACTTCTCACTTTGACATTGAGATGATTTCATTTGTTTAAAGACCTCTGCGGGAATGAACTCTCCATTAAAACACTGAAAGCGGTACACTTTTGTAATGCCTCACAAAAACAGAAAGAATCAAAACTAAGCCTCTGATAAATTTTCTTACTGCACCGTGGTATTGATTATTTCTGCCAAAAAGCTTCCCTGGGGACCCACTCTGTGTTTATATTGCCATTCGTTCACATCAATATATCTATCCAGTATTTTCATGCACCTTTCAAAATGGTCTGCTCTTATGAAACCACTGCGTGACCACGTCTCTCCTGTTGGCTTGTGGAAGCCGAACTTCAGATCACTTACAAAAAAACAGCGGCACTCAGATCTAGCAGTGGGGGTTTTAATAAGTTGTCAGTTTGTTGCTTTACTTTTTACTAAGTGTATGGAGGGGAGTGTATAGAAATGTGGATTGGTGCAGTGAGTGTAATAGCATGTGACGGCCAGGGGCAACATTCGGGGGATGTTATATTGTACCCCACGCAACCTTCCAGCAACCTGCCCCTCATATTAGCACAGTCTTTTGTTTCAGTGAAGTCAGATACAACAATAGTCTCCTAGATGTCGTGCTACAGTGCTGTGTGTATGAAAAATACATTTGTGTTTGTGTGTGTGTGTGTGTATGTATGATTGCAAGGTTGCTGCTCTGTGACTCATGTTGCCCTCAGTTAGCCAGCAGAGGCCACTCACAGCATATCATACAGCTGACAGTCAGACGCTACACACAGATCTGACTGCGTTCACCAGCACACACACATTCCCACAATCAAACGTCCACATACATAGTCATTAATATATTATGTGTACATAAAGCATTTCCTCTAAATGAGCTCTGCATTACATTTTAATTCACTTTTTAAATTTGCATCTGAATTCTAATTATTTTAACATTTAACTTTATTTGATAATAATCATGATGTCTTTCTGAATATTTTTTTTGTTGCATTTTTTATGTTTAGAATTACAATATTCATATTTTATATCTTTAGCTATGCATTGTAAATATGCATCTAGTCTTTTGTTCCCTTTGAGCATGTCAACAAGCTTTCTAGGCAGATCCAGTGCAAAAAATCATCAGTCAGTTGCTCCTGCTGATAAATGATTTATCCATGAAAAAATATTAACTGGAGTCTGGACAATTGATCAGCCGATGATGAATGCGTGGCATGTGGATTACAGGGGAGAGCTGAAAGGCAGTAAATACAGGTGTCATTTTGCTGAAGCACACCATGTTACGCTGCCATCACGCGACTCTAAAATCACCTAAGAGTGTCATCTTATAGATTCATCACACTCACATGTGGCTTTTTTATCCTTGTCTCTTTATGCCATTATATTGTAGTCCTCCATGAGCCTGTAATGGTTTATATAATCAAAATGGAAATAAGTTGATTGTTGTTTATGCTCTATAAATGCATTCTTTTTCTAGTTTGAGAATTGTATACTGAAAATTGAAGAAATATTCCCTTTGGTTAATGAACAAATTATAAGAATTTATTTATTTTTTTAAACTAACAATACTTTTTGCACAATTTGCACTTATGCTTTAAAAACAGAGAACAGTTCTGGTGTAGAACGCACAGTGCCAGTCTTGTCTCCCCGATCAACTCAGCGACTCATCCCGTTATACAAAAGCATGCGTTACGCTGTGATCCGCCTGAGAAATTAAAAAAAGGGAAGTGTTTCTGTCAACCTAAGCCCAGGATTCACGACCCAATCCACCACGGAGGACTAATGAAATCATCCTAATCCTTCCACCTCCCCTCACCCTCCTAATGCACATTCATTCACTATCATATCTTTACCAAGGGAAAGGGAAGCCGAATCAATATAGTCCACAGCTTTGAAAACCGTCAGGAAATAAAGCCTCAGAAATGAAGACATATGTGCTGGTTTCGTGTATTGCATTTAGTCTCATTCCACATGCTTTATTCAATTGGCAGTAAGTAAAGGAAATATCTCACTGATGAAGGCATATAAGGGAATAAACCTAATCACTCTTCAGCCCTTTTTTCTTTCTGACATTCTTTTCTTTCTCTCTCCCTCTCTCTCTCTCTCTCTCTGAAGGTTGAGGAAATTCCAGCCTTCGGAATGAATCTTTTCCTGTAATCGGTCCCTGAGGCTGTGTCATAATTCTGTATACAGTATCACGATAATGACATTCCAATAATCATATGCATCATAAACCCAGGCTCTCGGGTTCGCAGAGTGAGAACGATCAGACGCTCTGTGTCACGCAGCTGACCTGTAATGTTACAATGATGTGATTGGCCATAATCCCACTGTGAATATGGGTTTCATTCACTTTTAATAATGGTTTCCCCTCATTTACAGTAATTTAATATTAATAAACAATACATTTAAATAAAAAACACTTAAAGTTGAAGAAATTTCTATGCCACTAGTGTAACCAAAAAAATTACTAGCAAAAATAATTGTTTCTGGTTTTCCGAACACACCATCATTGGTCGGACAATCCTATAGCGACACCCCAAACTCATGCCATTGGTCGAGCCACTGTTTCTATTGTTAGACTAGTTGGAAAAAACACAAGGAACAACTTGTTCACACTTTCTGGAAAATGCAAATGTCTTATTTTGCAAGATTGGAAAAAGTATTTTAACATTTAAAAAAAAAAAAAAAAAAACTTAAATTGTAAATCTACGCATTATTAAGCTTTCACTTGAGTGTATTTGTGTCTCGCACAGCTTCACCTAGCATACACGCATCCTTTCCATTCTGTTACTCCCACTTCCCAAAAGACTACTTTCTTAAACCCACAGGTAGTAAACAACCAATTTTATTCTCAAGAATAGCCTCAGCTTCCATCAACCTCATGTTTATTTTCGAGCAGTTTGGGGGGAGAGAGCCCAGCACAGAGTGGTATTGTGATATTTGTGCTACGATAAGTCCATAAATAAGATTAATACGGCATAGAGGAGGTTGTCGGCAGGCCGGGCTAAAGGAAATAAGTTGGCTGTGAACAGAGAATACTGTAAACTGAATGAATCAGTGGGGTCCAGGGCCAGATAATGTGATCATGAGTCCATGTAACTCAGCATGACAATGGGCGCAGGCTTCTCTGCCTCCATGCTTCACTGTTGAGAATGGATTACAGAGCTCCAGTGGCACGCCGTAGACCCATTTTCAACCTGCCACTGAGATAGCAGCCAGATTAAAGTCTGCACATACACATGCGTACACACACACATGTAGCCAGCCAGAACAGGACCAGATATGACACTAACATGGACATGTGTCCATACACTCCATGAACATACATACTCGACATACAGTACACAAGCATGAGTAGAAGTGAGTATATCTATACATTAAAGATCCTATGAATTGGTCAGCAACTTGTGTTGATGTTGTTTCTTATTGAAACAGAAACAGTTTGGGTTAGGCATTTTAGGAGACACAAATGAATAGGGAAAGAAATTACATATCAATATTCTTATGAAATAGTAGATGTTATCATGAAAATGTTGCCAACTATTACCCCCATTATTACACTTCTTTTTTTCATTACTTGTTGCTCAAAGAACACATTAATATGCAAATTAGATACAGCATATAGATACATTACATTGAATGGGAAAACCCACGTATGGCCATTTTTCATAACATAGTTGAGAATCATTTAAATAAAGTTTGGTTAAAAAAATGATTGGTGAATGAAAAAAAAAATCCCATTGTTTTTGCCTATACATGTCATTTAATGTCATTTCAAAGCATTTGATTGGATAAAAATCGGTCTTTTTAAACGTGTGTATATATACAGTATTTGCTAAAAGTGAATTTTGTCAACTATTAGGGGGATGTTAGCATATGTAGCACCATTTTGTGTTTTTTTTTTTATGTTTTTGAAAGTTTAATGTTTTCTTATGCTCACCAAGGTTGCATTTATTTGATCAAAAATACAGTAAAAACAGTAATGTTGTGGAACATTATTACAATTTTTTTTTTTTTCCTCAAGAAAAACTTTCTTATTATATTCAATGTTAAAAACAGTTGTGCTGCTAAATATTTTTGTGGAATCTGTGATGCATTTTTTCTTATAGGAAAGACAGTCTTTATTTAAAATACAAATCTTTTGTAACATAATATCTTTACTGTCACTTTTGATCAATTTAATGCATCTTTGCTGAATTTAAAAGTGTTAATTGCTTTAAAAAAAATGCCTCAAACTTTTGAAGGGTAATGTAGAGGACCTCAAAGCTAATAGACAGGGACTAAAAGACAAAACTCACAGACATCCACAGAGTCATGCATCCATTGTCAAACTTCGTCTAGGCATATATACAAATTATCATAATAAAATATGCAAATCAATTCGCTTGCATGCCTGTACACTTCGATAGTCTGCAGGCCACGGGCGCATATGCACAGCACACAATGTGAGAAACACTCGCACAATCCCAAAGACTACATCTGACAAGTTTTCATTGGCCTGTTGTATGGATTGGTATATTCACAGAAGTAATCCTTATTACCCATAGTCCTCAGGGACCCATTTACATCGATTTCTCTTCCTCCCTCATTTTTTCTCACTTTTTAATGCTTATTCCATGAATCATTTGCCTTTCCACACTCTCGCTCGCGGATTACACACATTCGCCTCCTCTCCCGTTCTCACAGTACTCACATGCTCTTTATCTCCGCATCGAGCTGCCTCCTGGTGCTCGGCGGCAATTTCAATAAGTTGTGGGTTTGACGCCCTTATTTAAATCACTTAGAGCAGAATGGCACATAACAACAATAACAAATTACTATACAGTCGGTCTCTGGTGCAATTAGGTTACAGTATGATTAAATACGAATGCCGTCTAGTTGCCAGTGTGTAATTTGGACCTAGCAGGAGGTTGTGGGAGGCCAAGATGATAAGAGTTTGTGTGCATGTGTGTGTTTGTGCTGTCTGCTGGTAGACCACTTCATTACTGGTGTGTGTACACTCGGCACACGGTGGGAGGGAGATAGCCTCCCTGAGGAAGAGCGCACTGCATCTTCCCCCCGCTGACAGGCCCGCATACATCACCACCCTCCTTCCAGTCAGATGCACTTCTCCCTCCGCACTCTCCCTTTATTATCCATTTATTCCCCTTGCTCTTTCTGTCTCTTTGCTTCTCTCTCCTTCTCTCTCTCCCTTTCTCTTATCCCACCCCCTTTTTGTCACCCCTTTGATTTTTTTTCTCTTGACTTTCTTGCTCAACAGTCTCATTATTATTGCTGAGTATCATTAACATTAATTATTATTCTTGAAGTTACCCTTGTGCTATTTTAAAGACAAAGATGTGACCAAAATTAAATTTTGCAACACTTGCTAATGTTGGGCAAATTGAGAAAATCAACTGTGGAAGATCATTTTTCTACTAATTCTGACAAGTAATGTTAAATTAATATTAAGAAATTATATTATATTAAAGGATTACCGAAACGATTCATTTTCTAAAAAAAAAAAAAAAAAAAGTAACACTTTTGTATAGGGAACATGTATTCACTATAAACTACAACTTTTCCCTCAATAAACTCGTAATTTACTGCATGCTAATAAGTGTTACCAAAAACGAAACAAAAAAATGATATACTTTTCAACCACAAATGCTCAGCTTTCACTAGCTCTACGTAATCACATTGGAAAGGTCACACGTGACGTAGGCGGAAGTACCAATCCTGTGTCTACAAAGTGCAAAGACTAAAGCCCAAATTATAGTTCACTTTCTTATGCATACTCAAGGTTCAGCGTACAGTGTGCGTAACGTGAATTTCGTCATCGGAAGAGTATGCGTGTACTGCACACGCACCGCTGGATTTTTGTAACCGCATGTACTTGTACACGCAGGTCGCACATGCGCATTTAATTTTTTGTAGTAATTAGTTTATCCACAAGGTGGCAGCTGTGCCCTGGGGGCGTCGATTCACAAGGTAGTTAAAGAAAAACTGCATAAACAGAACGCAGGCAAGCTACAGAGACAATGAAGGCCTACATAGATGAGATATTGTGCGAAGAGGTTAGAAAATACCCTCATTTGTACGTGTTGTAACTCGTGGTGAGAGATTGCTCAAAACTGTGCATGCGTCGAATGCCTGTGTATGCATATGAGTCATATGAAATAAACTTTCCAAGGCTGTGCGTTCGACTGTGCACGTACACTAGCGTACGCGTAAAAAAACAAACAAATCATACCCAGGACTTAAGTCAAATGACCTTTACAAAGAAAAGGTTGGACAAGTTGGAGGAGAAAATGAGATGGAGTTTTTCACCCTACCGCCATACCTCCACCTGCGTCATGCGTGACCTTTCCAACATGATTACATAATGCGTGGCACATCGCAGAGCAGTGCAAGATGAACATTTGTATATAAATGGTTTTTTTTTTTTGGTTTTTTTTAGAAAATGACCGATTGTTTTGCTAGCCCTTATTTCTTGTCTGGGATCGTGTAGAGCCCTTTGAAGCTGCATTGAAACTGCAATTTGGACCCGTTTTACCCCAGTGACGTCCACCATATAGAGAAAAATCCTGTTTTCCTCAAAAACCTTACTTTCTTTTCGACTGAAGAAAGAAAGACAAACATCTTGGATGACATGGGGGTGAGTAAATTATCAGGAAATTTTAATTCTGAAGTAAACTATTTAATAATTAATATTATTATTCCCAATATTATAATTGTATAATTGAAATAGTTTAAATTGGTTTTATTTTATGCCAAAGCCACTTTTTACCTGCTTTTGTTCCATGCTGAATGTTTATGTGAGACTCTTTCCGTACACTTCATTTGAATTGAACTATGCGGTCAACTGTCTCGCTCTCTGTCGCACTTAAATTTAAAGTTGAATCAGAGCGTCTTTTTATTTCATCCTCTCTCTTTTTCCCCTATCTTTTTTTTTTTTTTTTTTGCTTAATGTGTTACACCATCAAGGCAATCAATACCATCATGGCAAATATTGATATCAGATATTTCCCAGACTATGAAGCAGTATCCCATTGAATGCATAGATTACCATGCTTTGTTTTTTTTTTTTTTTTTTCTGCTGCCTTTTGCTAAGCAGTAGCAGCAGGCATGTAATCATGCCAGAGAAGAACTTAATGATATGAAAGAGAATTGATTTTCCAGAAAGAGATTCAACTTTGATAAGGTATTAGTATAAGAGAGAAAATGCTGTGAATCTTCATTATGGCACTTTGATATGCACTGGCACCATTATTAATAGAGAAAAAGAAAGACAAATGAATCTTGAAAATAGATTCTCATATTTGAGAAGGAGATAGAATTAGGTGTCTAGTTAGAGGAGTCTGCTGCAAGTTTTAATAACACTATTTCTTTGAAGATAATACTGACATTAGACAAAAATGGAGATACTGTGAAAGTTAATTGTACTATATTAAACACGGATGATTTTTGTGTTGCTTAGGCTCAGTTTTGACCATACTAGTAATGCAGAGCAAACGATAAGAAACCAAAGAAGAGATGAAATGGTTTGAAAGCTCCAGATGAAATTTACTGACTTGACTATTCATTTTCAAGAGTATTACTGGAGTTCGGAAATACGAGTTTGAGGATCCTGGGTGATCTTTTCTTTTATCCTTTTCTTTCTTCCTCTGAAAAAAAAAAAGGTGACATTTAGAGGGTTTTTTTTCTCAGAGAAAAAAATGATCTGACTCTGAGAAGCAGGAGACTAAAGAAAGTGTCGGAGATCATGAGAAAATTGACATGTCCGTTCTGACATGCACTGTAATGCAATAAAATGCACATTATGTGAATGCACAGTTTGGATTAGAAATTAAGTAATGTTCCATTTTGATTTATTTTATTATTAATCAATTTTTATATGGCACATATACTGCATATTGCTACTGTGTATTGCTACTACTCCATATATAGTTTGCTACATGAATTAGGCATGTGTTATTGCGTGTGTGTGTGTGTGTGTGTGTGTGTGAAGTGCTCATTAAAAACTGCCAGCAGGTAAAACGTCTTTCCTCTTCTACTATTCTGCTTCTCATCCCTCTCTCCCTTCATCTTTCAGCATCATAGTCTGTTCTGTTTTTCTGTGTAGAGTTGGTCACCCTTGTTGATCCTGTCCTGGCTCGGCAGTGTTTGAACTGTATTGTGTGACTGTCAATCATGAAATATACTGCCCTCAATGAAAACAGCACTGGGGCAAAATGCTGATAGTGCTCGGATGTCTGGGAAATAACTGACTTTGGGGTGCAATTACAGTAGAGGTACCTCAAATCAGGTAAAGAGACCAATTAAAAGCATTTATACAATTCTTTCATCCAACTAAACATCTTGTTTAAAAATTAACTTTCATTCAAACACTTTGGACTGATATAGGACCTCCCATATGGCCGATTTACTTTGCTACAATTAAGTAAACCACAAGATCCCAAATCTGTGTAAAATGTTGACTTTCTCAGAGTCAATGACTTATGCTCATATAAAGGTAAGACAAGTGCTGGTCATTGAGGGATTGTTTCATTTACAACTCCGAGGTCTTTCCTGATGTTCATCAGTGGATACAAATCACTACCTTTTATCACTCTGGCCCAACAAAGCAAATTATTCAGCTGTTATTTATCTTCAAGAACAACTTGATATACCTCACCTTTTACAATCACAGCTTTATCATCTGTTAATGAAGGTGTTTGTTGGCCTTTGACACACATTTTGTTGATGATAGAGATAATTTTATAATAGGGAACAACCGTTAGTCAAATTTATTTGGTTACAGATCTAGGATGTCATTTTTGTGGTGAAATTATTATGGAGTGTAATTGTCTCTGCCACACGATCATCTAGTTATTTATGTTTAATTAAAAAAATTGCAGAGAATTACAATTACTTTTTTTTTTTTTTTTTCAAAAAAATGTTTTACATTTACAATTTTTTAAATACATTTTTAAAATGTATTTAAAAAATTCATAAACAATACACTAACACTGACAGTAAAACAATGTAATGAATGTTTAAAAAAACAAGGTTTTATATAGCACACTTCATATTTAATAGTATTTCATTAATGTTGTAACAGTAATTAAAACATGTATTACTATTATAGTTATTATTGTTAAAGATGCGGTATGTAAAAATGATAGCTAGTGGTTGAAATGGGCACTGCAGTCCAAATTCAAAATATTGTTTGTCCCGCCCCCTCCTCCTCAGACTCAACGCTCACATGGGTTGCCAGTTTGAGGACGTGCAACAGGAGCGAACTCAACTGGCTGTAGCATTGGTTTTCAGAGAAATGAGTATGTGAACTTGGCATGTTTCCTAAATATCTGCAAACATATTATGATATTTTTATGCTTTAGTACAGTCAAAAACTTACATACAGCACCTTTAATGTTGTAATATTTTTAATTAAAATGTGTTTTGTGTAGTCTAAGGCTGGATAAAAATGTAAGAGTATTGCTCTTTAAGTAATGTTGGAGTATTGCTCACATCAAGGAACAGCTATGTACACCTTTTTTAAAACTAAAGTTAGTGGCAGATATATCAGTAATCGGATATTTTTACTCTTCCATATCGGAATCAGTGACTGTCAGGCTATAATCAATCAAAATATAAATTTGTAGTGTTTGAGATTGTCGTAATTTTTGTGGTGATGACTGGCAGCTGTTGTGAGCTAATGGATCATTCGTCATGAAATTTGTTGTGTTACAACAAGGGTTTGAGGAACACAATCGAGGGTTCGATGCTTTCAGTGCGGTGCCAGTCGCAGCCTAATGAAGATTAATGCACTGAAACTCAGACAACAAGTGAAAGAAAGAAACTTTGCTCTGTAAGTCTGAGTGTGTCTGCGGGGCTGCCCCTCTCCCACCAGCCACACCGATGAAACTAGACAACTGTCAAACCACGACACGTCACACTCCGGACACAAACTGCTCACTGTCACATGACAGCTTTTTCACACACTCAATCACTGTGTTGTTTCGTCGTGCATCACATACACAGCAACGCAAAGACCCTCCCTTTCCAAACACTTCAGCGCTGTTCAGACAGTTTTATTTTCTATTTGTCCTCTCAAGCTAAGGCCAAGACTTACATCTTGCAGATGTCTTCAGCAATTTCCCCCCGTGCCGATCTGGCCACGGGTTATCATCTTCTTGCCCCCTTCTATTTCTTCTAAATGCTGTTTTGTCTTCCCCTGCAAGTTTGTTTGTTTATCTGGCTTTGGCAAGCTCTACTGTTTCCAACTTGGCAATGTTGAAAATTGCAGGGTGAAAAAAATCACCTCAAGAGGATGCATGTAATATCGCATGTGACGGCGCCTTTTGCGGCCACTTAGCTTGCTAGCACGAGTGCCCGATCCTTTCCTCTCCTTCCTCTGTGCTGCTGTGCACTTGCAGTTTCCCCTGTGGGGCAGTGATGGCTTGTGACAGTGGCCGCTGCTGGCTTAGGCAGCGCGTGATTGTGGAGGGAGAGTTGCGGAAGGAGGCAAAGAGAGATAGGGTTCTCGGCCCCCTTATGTTGTGACACTGCCCGGGCCCCCTGCGCTGGCGCCACAGCTGATGCTCTGTCCAGCCCCATCCCCGTCTGCTTGACGCTGAGCGGTCTTGCCAAATGCCAGGAACCATAGTCACATCTGCCCGTTTCGGGCGGCCTGGTGGCGGCAGGCCGCCTTCGGGCTGGTGCGGGCCGGGGGGTATGTGCTAGCCACTACTGCTGATCCACTGACTGACAAGAGAGAGAGAAACGGAGAAACAGAGTACCTGTTGTCTACGCTTCACTCTTGATCGCTGTTGACACATATAGCTGTCACCACTGCATCAGACGCCAAGCTCTCGGGCTATGCAGACTGTTTTTTTTTTCAATAGCAGATATCTCATGCGAGGTGTCTCTGCCCTGTTCAGATGCTCTAGCTTGCAGCACGAGGTTAACAAACTGGAATAAATGCAGAGAGAAAAGGCTACCAGGAGCCAGATGTGTTTGTGTGCGAGTGGATGCGTGTCTTTCCCTCGTTGCTAAATTTCAATTTTAACATACAGTTCGCTGAGTATCCACAAAACCTGGCCTGATTGTGGTTCATAGTTGAGATAGACTTTGCATGCACATTTCTGCGTGCAAAATTTGATTGTTTACTGGTAGTTGGTCATAAATGGAGATTGTGGACATAAACATAGTAGAATGGCTGCAAAATGTGCTCAAGCATTTGTTGTTTTTTAATACAGTTTACATTTTATAGTCACAAGACTGTATTTAAAAATCATTTTATGAAATCAAATTGGATTTAAAGTCCCCCTGTAGCCAATTATTTTATCCCTTAAAAATCATCTTTGATCACCAAAATGACATATTTAAACATTTTTTCCAGTGAATTTTTTTTGTCATGCCTTAAAATGGTTTGAATATAACTTGAATATAACACCCTTGCCTCATTTAATATACACGGATCAATGAATATGCACATTAGCCCCGCCTCCACTCGCTCACGCCAGCTCAGAGAGTCTATTGTTGCTGTAGTGACGAGCAATTTGTTGTTTGTGTTGTGGATATTTAAGGAAAAAGCTGTGTAACTGAACTGCTCACATATTTTTTGACACTTAAATTGTGTTCTAAATTATGAATTGGTAAAACGTCTTTGCAAAACGGTCTGAATCCACTCGCATTCATTTGAACTGCTCTCTCACTAAATCACCAGAAGCGATTTCTCAGTAAAACAGACAGTATCGAGAGAACAAGCAGCCGTTTTCCTCTGTGAACATGCCCTAAATGGGTGTTTGACAATTTTGTTGCTTTTTGGAGCTTTCAGATTTAAAAAAACATTCAGATGAAATCCTGCAGGCACCTGTGCCTTCTCCATACATGCAATAAATGCACATCCTTGAATGAACGCGGATTTCCAGCATATTTACTTGAACTTATCAGGTAGGCTAATATTTAAAATGGACTGAATAGCTCTCTCAGAACTTGACATGCGATGCCACACTGACTGACATATGCACATGAATCACGGTCACACGCTCAGAGCAATATTGTTTTAGCTATGTTTTATGGTATTAAAATATTTTGAAGGACAAAAACATGAACTTTATTGGCTTTATTTCAAGTCAGCTGTCTTTGGCGCGAGGCATTTGCGCTCGCACGCTTGGCACAGCCTATGCGACGGTTCTGTCGGACACATAACAGTAATTAATATGATTAGCCTTTTGCTTGACTACGTTATCAAACAGCTAATAATATGTTGCTAATGTTACACAAACCATGTTCCTGTTGTTCATCTCAGAGTCAGAAACCTGCCTTCTAACAATCAGTATCCTTACAAATGCTTTGAACAACTTTGAACGTCAGTGGAGAAAGGAATATAATTCATCATAACATCGTAATATACATCATAGACTCGCTATATTGCTAAATCTACACAATTTTTCATATCAACAGAAAATATACCGAGATAACCCGGCTTTTCTCGAGACCTTCCTGCTTCAGAGCAGTCATAGTTAATGACATGATAAAGCCTGCTGGCACGTTGTTGTGATTGGTTACAAGGTAGTCTGTGACGTCACAAACATATTTTTTTCCCCCTGCAGTTTTAAACAGTAAAATACTCAGCAGTGGTGCTGACTTATGAATTTGCACATGGTTTGTCTTAAAGCATAAAAACACCACATAGCATATAAACAACAATAAAAACTTGATTTCCACCACAGGGGGTCTTTAAAATAGATGTCATGGAAAAAATGGATTTAGTTTTCCATAGTAAAACTTGTGGATTTTGGTATAAATTCTGCATAATCACATGCAACTAACACTAAACCAAACCCTAACCCTATAGTAAATACATGTAGCTAGTAAACATTTTTGGGTAAACTACCTCTTTCAGTTTACAATTTTTTGCATCTGTCACAACTGAAAAAAGATTAAATACAGATTATTTCGCTAATATCTCAATGTCACCTTACAGTGGCGTGCCTTATTGTGTTACAGTGCGGTACAGTGCAGTACTTAACAATACATACTTATTATAGGGTTATAGGCTTATTATAGAATTTGTTGCATGTAATTATGCATAATTATTTTTATTCATTAATTATGTATGAACATACATGTAATATATATATAACAAGGATATATAACAAGGATTCTGTAAAATAGTGTTACCAAAAAGTTCAATTTGTTAAAATGATTGAATGAATTTGGTATTGCTGAACTAAACTTAAATAATAAACTTATTGGTAACACTTTACTTTAGGTTATAAATATAAATGTACTATTACTATTACATTCTTTTTCATTGTTAATTCATGTTCCTTCATAATGCATCAACTAAAATGAATTTATACAACTTATGTAAAAAAAAAAAAAAAAAAAAATGTGTGTAAAAATTAACATGAACCTAGACTAATTCTGTATAAGTATTGTTCATTGTTATTTCATGTTAGCTATTTAATTAACACTAACTACTAATTTTAACGAAAATAATCTTATTGTTAAGTGATCAACTGATATGTAAGCCAGTTTCATGATAGTATGTTGCTTTTAATGCAGTAGTTTTTCTTTGCCTCAAAGAGTGTTTCCAGGTTTCCAGGAGCATCTGCTCAACCTTCCTTCAAGTTAATCCCATGGAATAAAGCACACAACTGAACCTTATGAGACAATGTGAGCCATCATGATACCTGTGATGATGTCGCTTTTGGCATAAAGCAGGAGCTGTGGTGCTCATGTGATAGGCACAGGTTTGAACGTGATCATATCCCCCTCCATTTCCCCATAATTTGATGTTCTCTCTTTTAATAATAGTCCATTTGCACCTAATTTTTCATCATAGCATTTTATATACATTTTCTAATTTAAATAATAATAATAATAATAATATAGCTGATGTGCCCACCCCCCTCTAAAAAATGTAGAGGCTGAGGTTTGCCACCTTACCTCCAGGGTTGCCTTCCCCTCCTTGCTTTAAAATGAACTGTGTGAGCTGCACCTATACAGTGAATGTGGAGGAACTGAACTCGTGCCCCACTCGCTCCCCAATGTGAAGGGCTGCATATTCTGCTTAATGGAAGTAGAATTACATGTTTTCACCAGGGGAGCACAAGAATAGAGGGAGAGGGGATAGGTGAGAGAGAGGGAGGTTAGACTGTTTAGGTTTTTTACACTGGCACTGGCTTTTATGATAAATACATTGAGGTGCACGGTGACTCTCCATTAGGACATTAGAGTCAGAGCGCACAGAGGTGATTAAAGGCCTCACCTTGTGGGTGTGTGTGTGTGTGTGTGTGAGTGAAATTATGAGGGGTGTGGATTGGTGTGTTTGTCATGATGCCATGTCCGTAGGTTCAGAGTCAGTTTGAGCTATGGAAAGAGAACATCAACAGAGAAAATAACCGAATGGACGTAGACACTATTGTATTTATGTATTATTTACTATCAATAACATAATTAACATAATAAAGTATATTTAGAAACACATCTTCTAAGCTCCACCTTAACACATTACTGATCAGTGCTATCTTAGAAACTGTCTGCCATTTTCTCAGAAATATATCTATATATTGCAAGACTATGGAGGATCTGCAGGTTTGGATAGTTTTGAATGCAATTGTATGGAAATGAACCAAATTTACAGTAAAATGTTGTTTCCAGATCGCTTATAATGTTGGCACAAGGTACCAAGAGTACACTAATTCTACTACACTAAGTCTACTGCTGTCAAACAATTAATTGTGATTAATCACATCCAAAATAAGTTTGTTTATACATAATAAATGTTTGTGTACTGTGTATATTTATTGTGTATGTGTATATTGGTACTTCGGTAGCAAGTCGGTACTGAAAGTTTGAAAATGTGGCGATACTAGCATTTCTGTAGTACCAGTAGTACAGAGTATCCGGGTATATTCGGTACCCACTGATAGGACTGCCAGTATTTACGTGAATATGACACGAGTGAAGCACAAAGCTCTGTTTACAGAATAAATAATAGGTTAGCAATTAAATGTGACATCGCAGCCATGGAAACATTTTGGTTCATGCCAAATGAGAGAGGTATGTGAGTCCATACATTTAAGCTTTGTATTCTGTTTTGCGAATCGCAATCTGGTCACCCAATAAGCAGAGAATTTAACAATATTCCATTAGTTATTCCACTGAACATGGAATCTCAAATCTTCACTCATGCAGGCGTTTAACGTTTCTTTCTTTGGTTCGCTTTTAATTAGGCCTATTATATTTGCATTCTTTACTGTGATAAAGTAGAAAAAAACACTGTAGGACAGAAACCTTTTTGCTTGCACGTCAGTTTCTATTTAACGCAGTTTGTGCTTGTTATTAGACTTTATAAGGCGCGTCAAGTTTATTTGTAGATAGCGCGTTTCACACACGCCAGTGATTTTTACTTTCACTTTCTCTGGCAGCGCAAAATCAAACATAGCCTGAATGTCTGAAGATAAAACTCACTCTTCAGACCTTTTACAACAAGTGTCAGTTGCTTGTAACATCAGGAGATAACATGAAGATATTATTAAAGAGAAATGGTCTCTTTCCTGCTCGTCTCCCACATCCTTCTCAAAGTGCATAGCGGTAGGCTATATGACGTATCTGTGTGGAAATAAAAAAACATGTTTTTTAAATAATATTTAACTTTCTTATTATTTAGGTTACCATTGTTTACTGATATTTATTTAATAGTTTTACAGGTTGTAGTGTGTCATTTCACTGACAGAATGGCTAAAATAAACATCCAAGTCTGTTACAAAATAGATGTTTGAGCATTTGTTTATTTATATATATATATATATTTTTTTTTTTTTTTTTTTTTTTTTTTTATTTTACTGAGGTATACTGTATATACACACACAAACATACACACATGCTCCAAATATTTATATGTATGAATACCATCATATTTAATGTCTTTAAAATAGGCTAGTTTAGTAAAACATTTCCAACAGATTTTCCTGTGGTACCGAAATTAGTACAGAGAACTGTAAAATTTTAATGGTATTGGTACCGACTACTGGAATTTTGCTACCGTAATACACAGTATGCACACATAAACACAAACACAAACTTTTATTTTGGATGCGATTAATGGTGATTAATCGTTTGACAACACTAGTTCAAATGTTTGGAGTCTGTAAAAAAAAATGTTTTAATGTTTTTTTAAACAAGTCTCTTATTCTAACCAAGGCTGCATTTATTTGATTAAAAAATATTACCATTTAAAATAACTGTTTTATATCTTAATATATTTTAAAATGTCATTTATTCCAGTGATGGCAAAGCTGAATTTTCAGATGCCATTACTCCATTCTTCAGTGTCACATGATCCTTCAGAAATAATATAAATATGCTGATTTGGTCATCAAGAAACATTTCTTATTATCATCATAAATGTTGAAAACAGTTGTGGAACCCAATATGCATTTTTTTTTTCTTCAGGATTCTTTTGATCAATTTAATTCTTGCTGAATAAATGTATTTATTTCTTTAAAAAAAAAATAAAATAAAAAAAAAAATCGTATTGACACGAGTTTCTTGAATAGTAGTGCAGATAAAAAATTGACTGGTTCTTTTGATTTGTTCACCGCCTCACTTTCACAGTGACTTTTTGTCATGGTGTAGTTTTGGAGTTACATGCATGCTTCATGTGTTGTTTTGTTGCTCATTTATGGCCTGTTATTTTATTTTCTTATTTGCCTGACACTAAGAGCATCTTTTACTAATTAATGTCAAGGCGGACAAGCTTTTAGTGTTACATCCGCAGGGGCTAAATTAAAATAAGCCTTGATGATTTCCTCAACCTATTTGACTGTGTGTGTGTGGAGGGTCCACAACAGGTAAATTTATACCACTTGTCTCCCATCTAAAATTTCCCGACCTAGGCCCTTTACCGCAGCAAGCCTCTGACAGCCTGATAGTTTTGGAGTTTCTATTAGGCATATTGCATGGTTGAGGGCGTCCAAAGATTGGTTACATTTTGTTCTGACGGCATTAGCGCTCTTCATATGGCCCATCAGCGCCTGTCGACTTGCTGTGGTGATCTATGATTCTCCCATCACACTCGTATAAATCACACACTAAAAGCATTTTCCCTTCCATATTCTCCCCCGTCAAATTTATAATGTTGTAAAAATAAAAAAGAAAAGAAAAGAAAAATTACTCATTGACAAGTTCCTCACTCCTCCCCATCCCTTCTTCGCTACATCGCAATAAAACATGGCATATTTTTAAATTACACAATTCCCTTATCACTGCTGTAGTAATTATCAGTATTGTGAGGGTTTAAAATCTGAAATGTGTGCTGAATTGTTTGTGATCGCTCACAGAAAGTCTGGTCTGACCCTGAGGTGTTGGAAAGCATCCTAATTACCGACGTTGCGCCGCTTGACCACAAACAATTGGACGTACAGCCCAGCGCCATTTATGTGTCTCAGTCACTAAATGCAAATCATGGAGGCACTCAAGTGTAACGCCTTTCAAATCCTATCGCCGCTCCTTTCTACCCTCTCATCTGAGCGCACTCGCTCAGCTCAGAGTACGAGACGAGAGCTCCAGTCTTGGTTGACTTGTTTGTTATTACTGGCAGTCTCGAAATTAGCAATCTTCCCCATTCAAAATAAATGTTGTTGTTGTTTATAAACATGCCCTTTTTCATACTAAAGATTGATGCTGAAATCTCACTCTTAGTGCATTGTGCATTTAAAGAAGTTATTTCTCACCACCTGCATGACGTCATTCACCAACGTGGTTGAACAGCAGGTTTGCAACAATACGGTTTCGGGAAACAGTCGTGACTAGCTAGTTGATTTGTTCAACGATGCAACCCGTCCAACTCGTGTTTTAAAACTTTGGCCATGTTTAGCATGAGAATCCAACTCTTTAACAGTGTAAATAAGTCAGAATGCATGAATGCATTATACACCCCCTTTAATGAGTTAATTTTAGCATTTTGGGTAAACAAGTTTACATTTTACCTATCTCAAATTTGTGACTGTCCAAGTATTTTTGTCTGATGTGTCGTGGACTTAAAGAGTTAGTTCACCCAAAAATGAAAATTCTGTCATTAATTACTCGCCCTCATGTCATTCCAAACCCATAAGACCTTCATTCATCTTCAGAACACAATTTGGGGGCATTTCACACCTGTAGATCGATTGCATTGTTCTGCAACAGGGACTTAATTTGTTACAATGTTGCATTTTCTTTTTGGTTTGGTTTGCTTTCAAAAGGCAATATTTCAAAGCATACCAAAATGTGTTTATGCAAGTCACATGCGTGTTCAACTGTCCCCTTATTGGTCAGAGTTTGCTCTGCATTATTGCAGATTATACAATGTTTTAAGATGAAGAGGCACTCTTGGTTTTCAACTGCAGTAACTAATGTGCTCACTCACAGAATCAAACACTGCTGTATTTTATATAACATATATATATATATATATATATATATATATATATATATTTCCCTTTATGAAATATGATATCGTTTTGTTTGTTGGTCCATTTGGTCGGATTGCTTTCACACCACAAGCGAACCGCCCTAGAGTTTGTTTGCAATCAGGCCGAGACCACCTCGTTCAGGCGATCTCGGAGCGATTGTTTTGGTGCAGGTCCAAGTGCTATTGCCATGTTCACATATGCCTAAACGCACCAAGCCAAGGAAGAAAACAAAACAAATGCTCAGGTGTGAAAACACTCAAAGATATTTTTGATGATTCTGAGCCGGCGTTCTGACGTAGAACCTAAAACTGCTGAACATAAACAGCTTATGAGAATGACACAGAATTGAAGAAATTGTTGAATAAAGTTATTTTTGTTTTGTTTTTGCGTACAAAAAGTATTCTTGTCACTTCATAAAAATAAGGTTGAACCACTGCAGTCACATGGATTATTTTAACAATGTCTTTATTACCTTTCTGGACCTTGAAAGTGGTGGTTAAATTGCTGTCTATGGAGTCAGAGAGCTCTCGGATTTCATCAAAAATATCTTTAATTTGCGTTCCGAAGATTAATGAAGGTCTTACAAGTGTGGAACGACATGAGGGTGAGTAATTAATGATGGAATTTTCATTTTTGGGTGAACTAACCCTTTAAAATAGTGGCATTTTTTAACCTCACTAGTATAGTGCAATGTTGAATTGAATCTGTATTTCTTTATCCATTGATAGTGTATAGCACAGCATGTTGTAATCCAGATGATGATAGTGTACTCTTAGATATTACCACATACATAGGTGGCCTTGTGACCTTTGGCCATCTCTGATTGCTGCTCAGCTGGTGCAGATACAGGAGCATTTTTAGGCATGGCACAAATGGTACACCCAAAGCTTTGGACATATAGTGAGCCCTAAGATCAAGATCAGATTGGACCCCATGAGTTCTGGCTATTGCCCTCGGAGACTGACCAGACAAGGACATTCTTTGCCTACCAGCACTAGGGTATGTTCTAGCACGCTGTGTTATCTTCACCAATCGCCTTGAATACAAAGCTTTATCAAAGGGGGTCTTGACTGGATGGCCTGACCCCTCCTCAGAGCTCGGGGGCAGCTACAGGATGGCTGCTGAGAGGCTAAAGAGCTGATTAACTTCCTCTGCAGGCAGGAAGTGCCCTGCAAAACAAGGAGAAGACACAACAGGAAGTCAGAGAAAAGTTTTGCCCTGGAGGGATCCAAAGAGAAGAAAAGCATTTAAGATGCCAGCAGATTACAAGAACTCTTCCCCCTGGACAAACTGGAAATGTGATGTTAATAAATAAACAAATACATGTTATAGCTGATGCTCCATTTTAATGCTTCTGTCAGGGGGCACCTTGAATCATAACAAATATTGTTGTGGTCTTCATAATAGCATTAAATAAATTAACCACCACTACCCCAAAAGTTACTTTTGTAACTTAGGTATACAAAGTTACTTTTTGTACTTTTGTGTCTTTTTTTTATTCATTTTGAGCTTAAATTAGAAAAGAATCACGTCTCCTCCACATCAGGACAGTGTTGGATGACGGATGACGACTCTTTGGTAGACCCAAAGCACTAAATAACTTTTGAAATTTATCAAATGTCGAGGATCCCCAAAAATAGCAGCAGCAGCTTTTTCAAAATGCCATGATCCCAGACTTTTTATGGTTGTTTAACATTTTTTTTATTATTATAAAAAAAAAAAATAAATACACTCTAAAAAATGATGGGTTAAAAACAATTCAAGTTGGGTTAAAAAATGGACACACCCAGCAATTCGTTTGCCCAACGTGCTGGGCAGTTTTATTTAACCCAACTATTGTTTAAAAATTACTATATGGCTGGCTTAAATTAACCCAAAATAGGTTGGAAATTAAAAATCAGACACATAATTACTAGAGGCAACAATAACAATCAAAAGATGAACATTTATTACTAAGCAATTTAATAAATGTTTATTGTTTCATTACTATGTATCAAATATATTCATTGTTAATTTATTAAGCATATTAATAAAGGTTAATTTCCAGCATATTTGGGTTAATTTTAAGCAAGCAATACAGTAATATTTAAGCAATAGTTGAGTTAAATAAAACTACCCAGCAGGTTGGCCAAACATTTAACCCAACCACTCGGTTAAAGCAACCCAATTTCTGGGATTGTCCATTTTCAACCCAACTTGAGTTGTTTTTAACTCAGCATTTTTTAGCGTGTATGGGCTTAACAAAAAAAAACAAAAAAAATGCATCCGTCAATGTTTTGGAGTTATGACAGCTTAGAATAAAATTACATTCAATCAACAAACTAAACTGAGTTAGAGGAACTCAATTTGTAGCATAAACAATTTTTTAAGTTGATTGATTTTCCCCAAGAACAAGCAAGAACCACTGACATAAAAAAAAAATAAAAAATTTTTTAAAAAATTGTAAAAACTCATATTTGCTATAAAAGAGGACCTGTACTCATCACAAGCCTTTGTGAATGCTGTTATGCAATTTGGGTGATCTGATCTGAAACATGATCACAGCCTGTACTGAACACCCATTAGATGAATTAAAGGAATTACAGCGATTTAGCCTTCATTTGAGATTATCCCTTCAATATCCATTCTGTCTCCTTTTCTCTTGCCAACCTGTTTTACTATTTATAGTTTCATAGCAGTGACCTTTCAAAAATTCTGTTCTGATACATACAGTAATTGTGCTTGATTAACATACAATATATATGTCATTGTTTGTTTATTTTGTAATGATCACCGAAGAAATACTACTGTAGACATACCAGAGACACACAGACACATTTCTGGATGATACTGAAAGGGTGACTTGGCTTCAGTGCCTCATCTTTAAATATTGGGAGCGAGAGGAGCCAGGCACCAGATGTCGGGCTTCTAAAGTCAGTCTTGCAATATGGCACAGAGCACACAGGTGTGTGCGGAGGGAGAATCACAGCCTCATCTCCCATTATTTACCGCTATTAATCACAGTGTCACTCACAGAGCCAGATCAGGAAAACAGGCTTTAATTAGCTGTGCTTAAAACCACGACAATGTCCACTTGTCAGCTGTTTTATTCTTTTATCTGCTCTTTTCTCTTTTCAGGGTATGTTACTCCGGATGCAGTATGTATATGCAAATAAAAAAATGTGAATAGTATAATTTGTAGTATTTTATATCATATAAAAAATAAATATATATATTTAATTTAAAACAGCTAAAATCTAATCAAATATAAATGCTTTGAGAAATAACTGAAATAAATGTCTAAGTACTAAAACGACAAAAACTGAAATAAAATTTAAAGTTATATAGAAATATTTACAAAAATAGAATTAAAATAAAAATGACTGAACTTTATTTACAATTAAAACTGAAAATATAAAACAATCATTATATATTAAAAATATTAATAAATAGTATTAAAAATCTAAAAGAACACTGCATACTGTATGTTTTTTTATTTTTTTTTTTTTTTTTTTATTTATTTATGTTTTATATCTAATATTGTAAGTACAATTTATCTTTAATTGAGTGCAGTGTGTCAGCCCTTCCGGAATGGTAGCCTACTGTCCTGTCCTTGTTAATATGGGGTCAATGCACACAGCTCTTTTTCTAACTACACTACAAACAAAATTAATGACTGTCGGCCGCTAATGGCTTCATTTAGTTATAGTGATAACTGGAATGAAATGATCAGCAGAATTTAGTATTGATTTGAGAGTTTATGAGCACTCAGCAATGTGAAACTAGCTCCTACGAACAGTTAAAAATAATATATTTAGTCTCAAACTGTACTCAACTATCTTAGGGTATCCATTCAGATCTGTTACGATGAGATTAAAACAAAGAGCGGCACCAAGTAGTGGTGACAATGTGATATTTTAAAAATGCTCTTGCAGCAACAATAGCACATGCATAGGATGTTAGAAGGACAACTGTAAGAATTAGCCTGGGGAGGTTTGGCATTCTGGCGTAACTTGAGCTTTTAACAACTCATTTATTTTACTGATTTGCTGTAACTGATATGCAACTAACAACTGGACCATGAAAAGTCCTGCTGGTGCCCAGTATAGTCAAGCCTCATTGACTCCACACACCTGACATATAGAATAGCAGATTTCCCTCGCCTCTCACCTCAACCTGGGCTTACACTCGAAAGCACTTCACATCAGCGTTACACCTTAACACAGATTTCTGTGCATTCACTTAATTAGCATTGGCATCACATGAATGTACTGTAGTTTTGGGTTAATTATAAAGTAGCATAGTGGCATAGTTATTTATAACGGAGGTGGATCTAAACCCTAATAACGTGTGTAATAACATACATACACACACACATATACATATATATATATATACACACTGCATACACCCTGTAAAAAAGATTTTTTGGTTTAACTTAAAGTAAGTTACCTGGTTGCCTTAAAATGTTGAGTTAATGCAATTTGAGTTAATGCAATGAAGGTAATTGGTTTAAAGAACAGAAACAGGAGACTCTGATTGGTTTATTGCATGTTACGCCCAAAACACACCTATTACTCATTAAGAGAATAGGGACAACACTTTTAGACCATGCGCCGGGCACGCTGACCATTTTTCCTGTCGTTAAACTAGCAAAAGTGGATTCGGACATGCCCTAAGTGCACTTGCGCCGTGTGCTTTAGACCATGCGCTTAGATTGTTAAAATAGGGCCCTTTATGTCCATTTTGTCTTGGTCCTGTCACTTTATTATTATTTTAAAATCAGAATAATCATTGAAAAAGCTGAGAGCATCCTTATTAGCCTGCTGTTGTTAGTGAAATTGGACATATAGGAAGCCTTTCATTTGTTATCCCGAATCTCCTAGTGCTTCATTTATTCATTAGCACAGGTATACATGGGATAAACCGCATGATTATTCATCAGTAAAGGTATGGGGTAAATGGCATGATTGCCTTTAATTACTGTGCCAACACAAACACCACTCGATAAATGAATGAACAATTAAGGACGCAGGAGTCAATACTCAGTGACAAAGGCCTCCAGCTCCGAGAGCCAACCCTTCCTGTTCAGCTTAGTTATGTTATCCCGTCCCCCCTCTCTCTCTCTCTCTCTCTCTGTCGCTTTCTCCCTGTCTCTCTCTTTTTGTCCTGCCGTTGGTAATTGTCTACACAGCAGTGACAGATGTGCAATATCGCCACCTCTTCAGGAAAAAATTCACAGTTTGTCCAGTATGTCAGTTCCCTCTTTTTAGTGCTCCAGAGGTCCTGCCCCCATTACGGCTGATTTAAAAATGGAGAAAGCGCAGATACCGGTGAGCCCGAGAGCACTAGTTAGTGCAGGGCCTAATCTGCATTCCGCCATTCACTTACAGCAAAGAAATTGTGGTGGGCCCCTCTGGCCGGGGAGATGAGTGGGGGAATGACAGTGCCTTGATTTGTTGAGAGAGAGAATAAATGGGTTTTTCTAAAGCTGAGGAAATATCGCCATTACCAGCCAATTTATGTCTTTTTATCTGTTCTTCAAACATGTCACTTTTGGTACTCTGGCATGGTAATTGCACAGCGTCCAAAAGAAAAGTAGGGGGTGGGCAGCATAGAGAGAGGGAGAGAGGGAGATTTCGGATGGGCTTCAAAATCCTCTAATCCTGATAAATACCCATTTATGATACTCCCGGCTGATAGACTCATTTTAATTTTGAGTAGCCACACTCGGAGTAAATAGGATGCAGAATTGGATTCCAGAGATTATGATTATCTTAAAATAAAATCACAATTTGCTTATTTATTGCCCTCTGTCTGATCATGTGAAGCCAAAGGGGTCATTCTTATTGGCTGAAAAACAACACAGAAACAAGAATTCACAAACCTCCTCGTGCTTAAGATGTGTCGACGGTGCGTTTTTATATCCCTGAACATAATTGCCTTAATTTTACAAAGGTTTCACAAGCATATTGGGGTAATGAGTTGTACTAAAAGAGCTAACTGTCTCTAATAGTATTTACAGTCTCCCTGTGTATCGATTGGACAGCACATGAGTTCGTGCCCTTGGCAGAAGCTCTTATTGATGTCCCAGTTTGTCTTGGGGTTGAATGCGCTGTAACATGTTATAGATAAAACTCAAATGCTGAGGGCAGTGCATTAACATGAGGTTATAGCTTCAAATTGCACTGTCACATTATGAAACGATACAAAGGACAAAGACGCGCTCTTGAGACATGTTTAGCTCATCAGTTGCTAGCCTCGCTGAGCCATGTAATGCTTTGTGGATGTGATGAAACCATGGACTGAATTAGCATTAGAGATGCTCTTAGCTTGTCATGCATTGTGATCACATTAGTGTATCATATGCAAAGAGTGTTTCTAGCACATACACATTTCCGTATGTTTGCATTGCACTGAAACGTATGTTATCGTATTGGCTCTAAATTGTTAAAATTTTAAATTTAGAGCCATACAAATCCTTTTTTAGATTCATGGAATATTGAATTCATAAAAATTATTTAATTTACACATTTACATAAACCCTAATGCTCAAAATAATTAATTGTTTTGAGTAGGACAAACTTAAATTAAACAAATTAGTTAAGTCAAATTAACTTTTATGAGTATTTAGCACTTTCTTTTTCTTTCAAGTTCATGGAACTGATATATTTTAAGTGAACTGTTTCATTGTTTTGAGTTTTATGAACTTATTTCTTTTAATTTAAAATAACTTAAGTTTAACTGAAACTTGGCTGGATTCCTATTTCCCAGCATGCTTTGCCCATGATACTCGAAAGGGAGAGTAAATGCTCAAATTAAGTGTTACATAATGTTTTTTTTTGTTGTTGTTGTTTGTTTTGTTTTTTTGTGCAAGATTAATGTTAAGTGGGAGATTTACTAGTAGTAATAAATGTTTTGTTATGCTAATTTAGAAGAGTTTTCCTGTTAATGTGTTGTTATTTTTATTTTTTATTTTTTTTAGAAAGTTATCATCATGGTGACAAGTGGTACGTGCGGCTTGGTTTGAGAGCAAGTATGTTAAATGCTTTATATTTCTGCACTCATTCAGCAAGTGTTATACCATGCTATTGTTAACATGTTAGCAAATTAGCAAGTTAGCATTTTGTGGATTAGCTTGTTATAGCTAGCTAAGTTTACACTAATAAAAATGTTCACATTGAGTTTACATGAAATTTTTGAGTTAAATGTATGAATTAGTGTACTCAAACATTTCAAGTTAAGAACAATTAAAATTTATGAGTACAAAATAAAAATCTGCCAGTTGTGCTTACTTAAACTTTGAATTTCTTAACTTAAAAATGTAGGTAACTAATTGAGTTTTACCAACTTCTTTGGGCTTACAGTGTAATTTGAGATTATAACCTTTTCATTCTGTTCAATGTGATTTCTAGTGTGTTCAACTCATTCTTTCTGAGGTTTATAAAATGTACATGTATGTTGTACATGTGTAAATACTTTTACGAGTATATTTCAGAGTATGTATCCAAACATATAAGTGGTAGTAACGTTACATACAAATGAGATCAGGCCTTGACATCATACTGTATAAGGTGAGCTTTAACCATCTTTTAAGACTGCTAAAACATGGGATTCACTTTACATTCTGTAGGATATTGAAGTCTGATCCGTAAGGAGCTTGGTGGAAGGGTGCTTGAAGGTCACCATAATGTGCATTTGAGAATTCGAGACTTTTCTCATAGTGCGGAGAGAAAACGCTGTGGATTTATCTTACTTGAATTGTGTGAATTGTGCCAGCCAGAACTCGGATTGGGATAGAGTTCTGTGCTAATGTGTCTTTTGTCTTACGGCTCCTTCAGCTCTCATTTGCATTCGGCGGGGTTATTACAAGCGCACAACAGCCCGATTCATCATTTCCCAGAAAGCCTGTGTTCCAAAAGTCGCAGACGAGTATTAAGTGCTGACGGCCTTGCGATGAATTTCATCTTAGCCATGGCAAAGACAATTTCACCCTCCTCGTGTGTTCTACGGAGCTCAAAAAGGCAGAGCTTTCAAAGTAGCTAAATGTGATTGGTCCTGTTACATTGAATCCGCTGTGAGAATATTCTGCTACAATACGAGAAACAATGCGTCTATGTTAGGACCTAGTGAGATTAGCAAAAGTTTAACCGAACGAAGCCTGCGTAAAGCGCCTCTCCACTCGTCCAAATCCTGTTAGCGGACTTGTACTCATAATGCTCACGTATTGCCCATAGTCTGCACTATTCAGACAGGAACACTGGAAATTAATTTGAACTATAAGCTCAAAGTTTAAACTATTAAACTCATTCTGAGCTGGCATTGTGGGTATGCTTCAGTCAGTGAAAAGGTAGATATTTTCCTTTTCCCTTTTTTTAATTTAGGCTTTTAACATCATTAATTAGAGTCATTGTAATGAAGAAGTGATCTATTGTCACTCTGTCTCGTTGTCTGGCATGCCAATGAGATCTGCTGGCGTGTTGTAAGCGGATGCTAGGTTATCCGGAGGAGATGGCGGTTGACATTGAACAGGATTAGGATCGGAGTCAGTGGATTCTTGACGAGTTTGTTAGATTGATGAGTTTTTATTGATTTCATGGAGAATATTTCTTTTTTGTTTTGATATTTGTAGCAGTGGTGCTTTATTTAGTGTGAAGTTCTTAGCGTGTAGAAGCTTTTGCACTGAAATTTGCACTGTCATACCCTCTGAAATTTTTTAATTCATCTTCAGTCTTTTCAGTTCTTCCCCCTTAAAGCATTGCCACTTCAGACATACCCATTGAAATAGACATCTTTGGCCATTGTGTTGCATTTTAAGTTTTTTTTTTTTTTTTGCAGTGTTAATTAAACATTGTACATTGTTCCTTAAAGGGATAGTTCACCCAAACTAAACTATGATCTAAAATGTATATAATAATATACATTTTAGCTTATTTTTGAAACACAAAGATTTATTTAATGAAACCTGAGGGATTTCTGTCCCCCCAATGAAAGTACATGCAACCAAAACCTTGATGCTTCAAAAAGTAAAAAAATAAATAAGATAAACCCATGTAAATCGAGCAGTTTCAAGTGTTCTTAGAAGACACAATCACTTTATATGATTTATAAGATTTAATTTAGGCTCGAACTAACCCTTAAATGCCTTCTGTGCAGGCATTGTGAGTAAACTTTATGTCAGTGAAAAGGTAGACATTTATTTTCCTTTTTAAATTTAAGCTTTTAAAGTCATTAATAACAAAGTCCCTTTCAAGGAAAGTCATATTTGCAATGCCTCCTATTTTGGGCATCCAAAACCAAGTCCTATCTATTTGAATGGGGGAATCCTGAAATCTTAAAAACTGCTTGGCGAACTCACAATTAAATAACATATTTCAAATCAGCAACAAAATCTGACATAAACTGTCCCATAAATGTTTCTTATGCTTAAATAAAATAAAAAAAATCTTATTTTTCAGGCTAAACTAGCCAATGCGCATGTGCAGTCCTAAGCGTGAGTCTCAGGTTTCTATGGGAACCGGAGCTTCTAACAGCAGCTGCAGTGATGCAATAACTTTATCAATCAGTGATTGGCTCTTTTACTTAGAAGGCGGGACATATTCCGCCATATTGCGCATTGCAGTTTCTCCCATACATAACTAATAGGAGTGAACCGTCTTTTTATATCTATAGTCTTTGTTAATAATTAATTAAGGACAATTAGTCAACTAAACATTCAGGCAAACTATATATAAATAAAGGGCCATTTTTGAGGGAAATACACTGGTAATACCATGTTTTGGGGGTATTTATTGGACAACTTAATGATCACCACTACAGTAAACAGAACAGACTCTATCCCTCATGACCTTGTTTCATTTGCATCAAATTAAATATGCATTTAAGTATAATACCGAAACTGAAGTCTATACGCTGCACTTAATCAGTGAATTGTCTGTTCTCTGACTATTGTTTTGTAAATATTTTATTGCAGCTATATAACTGCCTTGCTAACTAGACCCTACAAAACTTCTGACCTAAAGTTATTAGTGTTTTGTTCTTGTTTCTTGTTGTAGCATTATAAAGTAAAACCCCTGTGCAGATCTGCAGTCATTTCTCTTCAGCATGCATGTATTCACATCTGTTAATTGTGTGCGTGTCAAGGTTGCTCTGTGTGCGGGAGTGTGTAGACAGAGAGAGGGGCTACTCTCAACCATACGCACTCCTCATGCTCCATTTAAGACGATGATTATTTGCTTTGTTCTTCTGTCCGTAAATTATCATTATTCTTTTGACAGCTTGTCTGCTGTGGAAGCCTAGTGTGTGAAGCAAAGTGTTTTTAGAGCGTTCTGCTTTCAAGTTGTTCGTGTTTTTGTATTTGTGTGTGTGGGGGGGGGGGGGGGGGGCACAGGCCATGTACTCGCTCTCATGTGTTTATCCACAGCAATATGGCCTGACCACTCCTGACAGGACCATTGATTCAACACCGTGAAACAAACAAATCAAAAATAGCATGCGGAAAACAACCAAGATGGGATTTCACTCACTGGTCATCCTTTCTGACAGATTTCCTCATCTTATTATTTCCCCACTGGAGCCAAAGTGTTGCACCTGCCGGGGATTTCAAAAAGGTAAATTTTTTTAAAGCTTGCATACCAACATTTTCAACCTCATATCATTTCAAACCTGTGTAACTTTCAATATTTGTGTGAATATTTGTGAAGAATATACACTGTTTTCAGTATAATGAAAGTGAATGAGGCTGAGGCTATTAAGTTCCAAAGTGGCAAAAAAGCACCAAAAGTGGTTGATATGATTCAGAATGACTTAAATTTTGTGCTATATCTTTAAATCATCTACTATCATACATTAAATGTGATTAAAAAAATGCACTTTGCCAGAATGATGACAATATATTTTTTATATCACATTGGCTACACTTAAGTAAATTATTTCACTAACGTTAATTATAACAATAATTAGTTATTCAAATTACATATGCTATGCTATATGTATTGTTTACGTGGGGTAAACAACATATTTAAGCAAATATGTGCCATTTGTCATCATGTCAATGCGAGCATGTTTCTGTCATGTTTGAAAGATGCTTCCAAAGTCTCCTGTGTTCGTCTCCTACTGTCACCTCTATGCTGAGGCCCAGCAAGCTGGCAGGGGCTGACCCTGAGGTGCTGGGAATTGTGGGTAGTGGGATTACCTATAGTGGCATAGTCTTGGGCTTCCTCTGTGAGACTAGCTGGGCTGAGCAGATGGCAATGGCCTGGCAGTCACAGCATGGCATAACCACAGTTTCCCGCCGAGCAGTTCTGTGACAGCTGTATGTCAACGCTTTGCTCTTATAATTTTTAGTGAATTTATACAGCATTGAGCACATGAAATATACAAACAATTGATAATAATCATTCAGTTTATCATCATGCATTTTTACATATGATCAATGCTTTTTTACTTGCATTAAATCACTCAACATAAATAAAATCGAGCTTTAAAAAAATCTGTATTCTCAAACTGTTAATTAACTTAATTAATGGCAAAAACTTGTAGAACCGAGATATTGATGATGTATAAATTAGAACACCAATGACTTGTTTACTTAATTAGTAGATTGATAATCCTTTAACTTAAGCCTGGCGAGGAGAAGCAATTGATTGTCTTTTAGTTGTATATAGATCGCAGTTTGGCTGGAAAATCTTTAAGTAATCCTTTTTTTGGATCTTTCTCCACCTCCATCCTTTCTTGTTCTCATTTGCTTTAGTGTACCATGGGCTACTTTGAGCTTTGCATTTCTTTTGTTGTGTGTTTTTAGACTAAACAAAGATAATTCATCAAATAGGGTGGCATTATAAACTAGCTAGCGTATTTGCATGCCCACTTTGCATGACTATCTCAATGGATGGTTTTTAAATACTGTACGTTTAATGCTGTATAATGCAGGAAAATCTTTAAGTAATTTTTTTTTTTTTTCTCCACCTCCATTCTTTCCTTTTCTTATCTACTGTAACATATTGTGGGCTGCTTTGAGCTTTACATTTCTTTTGTTGTATGTTTTTTTTTTTTTAGACAAAACAATGATAATTCATCCAGTTGGCTGAGATAATAAACTAGCACTTCTCAGGTCTGTTATTTGGCCCACTTTGCATGACTCGCTCAATGGAGGGTAATATTTATGGCAGGGATGTTTGGGAATGAAAGCCTTTTACATTTTAATGAGCACTAAATAGGAGCGGAGAAATATTGTTCATTAGGCGTAATCTGTGGAATTGCTTGAGTGAACTTCCTCATGAGGGTGTTTTAAACGCCTCGCTCAAGTAGAGCAGTTTGTATGGTAATTAAGCCGCCGTTTCGCAGTCAACATCTGTGTTGTATTTTGAGGCCTCTGATTGTGTTGTGTCTGTGTCAAACATTACAGAAAAAAGCGCGTTTGTTTGCCACACACCTACATACTCTTTTATTCTTTCTTTCCTCCCCCTTATCCGGCACACACTCCTACATAAACACACCCAGGACCTCTCAAGTGACAAGAAGGTTTCTTTTTTTTCCTTCTGGAGCACATTAGAAAAAATTACAGTGCTGACATTTCTTCATTAATCATGGCGGCCGGTGGTGGCAGCGAGCGGCGCGGAGCCTTGGCAGACGCGAGTGTCCCCGCCGCGTTGGCAGCCGCGCCCCAGACGCCAGCCTCTCAATGCCACAGCTGTTGCTGCCATCAGCCTCGCAAACATATGACACCCACCCCAGATCAGCCCCGTCCACACTGGCTTCGTGTGTATCCCAGAAGGGCTGAGGCCTAGTCTGGTGTGGCCCATGTGTGCATGGATGGATGGAAGCATGAATGACCTGGATGGATGGATTATAGGGGATGTGGTATTCCTCAAGGCCGAAGTGGGGTGTTGCTCCTCAGAGAGAGTCTACTCTGCTTTGACTGCTCATGTCTGAGAGCTAAAGAGATGAACGGTGTTGTATTAATTCATCATTTTCTTGGTCGTCTACCAGTTTGTGTGGCCGACATGAGGTGCATTGTCTCCTGTGAATGGGCTGCTTTATATTGTGTCTCTTTGTACATATAAATGACATTGTATGTGTTTGTTTCTTCTCAGAAGTGGCAGGGATCCTACATAGGGTCTCCGCACAAAGATTTTAATTTGTATTTTTAAAACATCAATTATATATGCATCTTATTTATTTGCATCTAACATTGCATATATGCATCGCATTTGTTTTTATTTGCAATATTGTATTTCTATATGTATATTATAGTTTAAATAATTTCATATGCCTTTTTATTTTCATATCAGTTTTTATTTTATTTTATTTTATTTTAATTTTTTAATTAATTTATTTTTTTTCCCCCCCAGAAAGATCCCTGCAGCTTGTTCTATGAAAAAGCTAATTGGAATTATGTCAAAGAATTCTTGTCCATTTGTGGGTCCCACTTTATATTAGGTGGGACCCACAACTACGTACTTACATTTAAAGTTATCATCAATGCACTTATTGTGCACATACATATTTTTACATTGTACTTATATTTTAAAAATACCTGCATGTAATTACATCTGTAATTTAATTTCATGTAATTACATTTATAATTACATTGTTGACCCATCCCTTACTACTTACCCCTACCCTTAAACCTACCCATACCACCAAATCTGTCCCTAACTTTACCCGTATCTCACCTCAATAGCGGCAAAAGTGTTTTGCAATTCAATATGAACACAATAAGTACATTGTACTTATTTTTTGATGTAAGTACATTCTAGTTAAGGCCACCTAATATAAAGTGGGACCCATTTGTGCATATCCCTCACCAAATGCACCCCATGTATGGGTGGCAAAGTCTATTTCTCAGTATGCATGTGTGAGTCATGCGTTTTTCTTTGTGTATGAGTATATATAGGAGGTATTTGAGTCAGGCTAGAGGCTGAGGTGCTCATAGCACCACTGAGCTCTGTGTTCCACCATATGGTGGAGACCACTGGGACTACATGGGGAATCAGGCCAGACTGCTCTCAGAAGAAACCCCACCATTTCTTATTCCCATCTTATTCTCACACACACATATAAACGCACACTTCTATATGTGAGAGGCCAGACCTCCATCCTTAGAGTCGGAGAAAGTAGGACAGGTTGAAGGAGTGTAGCGAGTACAGACCCAGATGTGACACACACACACTCTCATACATTAGACATCTGCCCCAGCCTCTCCCTATGACACACACAGACGAGTTATTCCCCCCTAGCAGCTCCTTATGACCACTTTACAGCAGTTTCCTCTCTGCCCTCCCACACCTGTCTCTCCCAGTATACCCGCCCCCACTATTTATATATATATATATACATATATATATATATATATATATATATATATATATATATATATATATATATATATATATATTGGCCTTTTCTGCATCACATGGCTTCATATACAGTAGTTTCTATAAAAACAGTGCTTCACTTTCTTAATGTACAGCTGTAAGGATTGTCCAAGTAGCACCATGTACACTACCGTTCAAAACTTTTGGGGTCAGTAAGATGACAATAAAAACATTTACAATGTTGCAAAAGATTTCTATTTCAGAGTAGAGTAGTAGAGTATAAAAAGAAAATGAATGTTTGGGTAGCATGACACAAATAATTTGGTCTTATGAGAATTAAATAGCAAATTTAAGAGTCACGTGATGTTACCAAGGCCTGTTCTTTATCTCAAGTTTCTCTTTGTTTTTTGTTTTTTTCTTCTTCCAGGTATTGATTAAAGAAATATTTTTTTCAGTTTAAATGTCTGTATACAACATTGTTGGCATGCTGTCAATTACCACATACTCGTCCGTCAGTTTTTAAAAGCATTTACAGTAATACACCTGTGATGGAAACCTACCATATGGAGATGTCTAAGGTCAAGAGTATCAAACGTCAGCATGGATGTATACTGTATACTAGACTACTGCGTTGTACTATAAATATCCCATTATAAACATTTCCACCACCTCAATCAAAATACATGAGTGCGTTATGAGACTCCCATCTGTCTGTCATTGTATCGCTGCTTTGTTTCAATTTCCCTACAGACAGGGGCGGGGGCGGCTCTGTTGTGTCGCGGGGAGGGTTTTGACTTTGTCTTTGGATCTCAGCTGTTTCCAACACGCCTGTCCTATCAGTCACAACGTCACCGCGCTTTTCCCTTCTGGCATTGGTCCGGCCCGTGCCAGGTGTCCCTGATGGCACTAACATGACCACTAATGTGCTGCCAGATTTTTTTGCCCACCCCTGCAGCTCAGTTTGGGAGTGATGTTCCTGGTTCTTCAACGCATCGTCCATCTTCCTCCGCCCAGTTCACGGCCTTCCTGTGTGCGTGTGTGAATGCACACAGCCAGTCACGCACATTTCCATCACTCCTCTTCCATTACAATCGTCTCAGTGGCTGAATAATTATAACACAGTGTAGCTACATAAAGTAGTGAATGAAAACACAATTAGTGTAGCAGTTGGTGAGAGCGACTGCTGATGTAAATGTGTGACTGTAATGCACTTCTAAATTAAAGAGAAAGTGACTGTGTTGTTCTCCGGCATTGCTTATAGCATCCAGTTACTTCTAAATGCTCTCTGAATATTCAAACAAGCTCATTTATGATGTCTGCTGCATGTTTGAGATGTTAACATCCCTCCGTTGAGCCTTAGTTATCATTCTGAATGCTTGTCGCATGGAGTACAATGGGATATAAATGAGAACACACACACACACACACAGTTCTCGCTTGCTTTTTTTCTGCTGTGTTTGTCACCAGATACCACCATTACTGTTAACTACGCTATTAAATCCAGTTCCTATGCTGCGTTTCTCCTCTTTTTGTGTGCCGTGCTGGGACTCATAAAGCAGCAGCAGATGTTAACAGTGCGCACATTTAAAGATTAGCAGGTTTTAGACAAGCAGTAAAGCTGCGGTGGGAGAAGCGATATTAATGTAGTGGTTTTATGTTGCAACACAGCTCACAGTGAAGGGGCAAAACATGAGCCATGGTGAGAGTGAGGGGTGTGAGAACACACTGTGTGGTCATTCATGAGCACACCCCTCTGGAGAGAAAGAGAGAGGTACGTAGGACAGATGAAATGGTAACTGAACTGGTGTATTAGCCAGAATCTGGTGATAGGTAGACTTGGGCAATGTCCTTCACCATTTTCTCTAAGTGTGAATGCCCACACGAATGCAGAAAATGCAGCATGCATCACTAATCCAGTAGGCTAAAGATCTAAAACTGTTTTACAAGTTCTGTAATTAATAGTTTATTCGATTTTTAATGTGAATCATAAAATATAAGTGCTATGTTTTCAATTGAAATTGCCACTTATCTCTCATTTTTAGTAATTATACATTTATTTTTATTTTTTGGCTGTCTCTTATTCATCCCAGTGGTCATGGACATTATACTGACCTCTGTTGGCATAGATATATGAAATATGTTTATTAACGGCTGCTTTATTAAGTTTCGGCACCTTTTGTTGTTTTATTTTGTTCTATCTTTATATGTATACAAACATATATATATATATATATATATACACTGTAAAAAGAATTGTTGGTTAAACTTAAAAGTAAGTTACCTGGTTGCCTTAATTTTGAGTTCATTGAAATTAAAAAATTGAGTTAATACAATGAAGGCGATTGGTTTAAATTAACAGAAACTCAAAATATGTTATCTGAACCACATTCATTATCTAAGTTGATTTGACAAAAGAAAAAATGTTGTGATAAATCATCAAAATATTATTTTTTTACTGTGTGTGTGTGTGTGTGTATGTATGTATGTATGTATATATATATATATATATATATATATATATATATACACATACAAATCAAATTCTGTTATGAAAAATATGAAAAAATCCTGTTTGTGTGTGGGTATATATAATCAATTTTTTAAAAGGTCAACATTTACATTTATGTAAATATATTTAATTACAGAATTTTAAATTTTTCATGAAAAAAATTTAGATGAAACTGAAAACTTGAATTGCAAATTGTGACGTGTTACAGTGTTAAAAATTGTATCAGGTCTGGTTTACACTATTTTAAGGTGTCTTTGTTACACTGTAAATATATATTATTATTAGAGTATTATTAAGTAACTACATGTATTTACTATAGATTTAGGATTAGGGTTTGGTTTAGTTTAGGGTTAGTTGCATGTAATTATGCATAATTTATAGTTATTACTATAGTAACTACATGTAACATATGTAACAGTGACACTGTAAAATAAAGTGTTACCCAGGTCTGTTTTTTGTTGTTGTTGTTGTTGTTGTTTTATTTTTTTTTTGTGCAAAAGTCAATCAATTTTTACAAACAGAATCACTCTGACTCTGCATGCTTTTCTCAAACCCTGTGCTGTCTGTTGTAAAGTCCCTTAGGCAGACTTCATATACTTTTTGTGTCTCTGACTGAGATGTGTGTGTTATAGGACATAAATCAGCAGGCTTTGGATCTGTTTACTGTCCTTTATCTTAGCTGAATATTTATGCAGGCAGAAATAGCTTGAGAGTAGATGGTCCTAGTGAGGCTAGCCTCTCCTCCTTGAACCTGCAGACTCCTTTAATTACTCCTGACCTCCTTGTGTGGAATGTGTTGTGCGGTGCTGGATTCAAGCTCACAAATCACACACTACTATATTGTTGTGTCTGACAGGAGACAATAAGCGTAGCTGTGATTTAGTGCAGGAGACGGACACCCAGAGAGCCAAACACCACAGAGAGAACAAACACAGTATGTTACTCTATTTTAAGGTAGTCATGCTGACAAAGGTGGTGGTGGTAGGCTATATTGAACGTATAGATATAAGACTTGAATGTGATTTGCTGTATTTTTTTTAATATTAAACTATATGTTTAAAAATTATTTGCTGTATTTGATATTACATAAATATTAAATGATTTGTCCTAACATTGTTCATTGTTTATAGCTTATTATTAGATTCATATTTATTAGATTAATATGAAAATTTGGTGACAACAACATATTTATTTTTAGCATTTATAAGATACATAAAAATCAAATCATTATTCCCATGGCATGTGTCAACCCTATAATATTTACCCTGCACAACCAAAATGGGTGCCAAGTTTTTAAATATTTTTTTATAATTTATCTTTTATGTATTATCTGTTGTTATATTTTTATTTATATATAGTATTGTGCAAAAGTAAAAATAAAGGATTAGTTCACTTTAAAATGAAAATTACCCCAAACTTTACTCACCCTCAAGCCATCCTTGGTGTATATGACTTTCTTCTTTCTGGTGAACACAATTGGAGTTATATTAATAAATATCCTGACGCATTCAGGCTTTATAACTTGTTGGTGAACGGGACCAACAAGTATGAAGCTGAAGAAAGTGCATTCATCTATCATAAATGTACTCCACAAGGCTCTGGTGAGTTAATAAAGGCCTTCTGAAGTGAAGCGATGTGTTTGTGTAAGAAAAATATCCATTTTAACAAGTTATAAAGAAAAATAACTAGCTTCCGCCAAGTGTAACACCTCTCAAAGTTCAAAATGCTCACACTACGTCCTATGCCTTCCGTATTCAACTTACGAAAAAAGCATCAGTTAGGCTTTTTTCATAAGTTAAATATGGACGGCGGTCTGGTGAAATTATTTTTCTTACACAAACGCATCGCCCTGGAGCCGTGTGGAGTATGTTTATGATGGATGCACTTTCTTCAGCTTCATACAAGTTGGTCCTGTTCACTGACAGTATAAAGCTCGGATGCGTGAGGATATTTACTGATATAACTCCGATTGTGTTCATCAGAAAGAAGAAAGTCATATACACCAAGGATGGCTTGAGGGTGAGTAAAGCTTGGGGTAATTTTCATTTGAAAGTGAACTAATCCTTTAAGCCAATTATTTATATCTTTTGCTATAGTGTGTCTGTAGGAAAAATCAGTTTATATTTTCAAACATTCCTTTTGCCATTAATTGTAATAATCCAGTGAGATTTTTGTATGCACAACAGCCGGCATGCACCACACAGAGGTCTGATCTCACTATCACCGAGTCCATCTGGGATTACATGAAGAAGCTGAGACAGACTAAATCCACAAGAACTGTGACAACATCCCCAAGACTCTTGAAGAAACCTACCTGCAAAGCTATGTGCAAGTGTACCTAGGACAAAAGCTGTTTTAAACGCAAAGGGTGGTTACACCAAATATTGATTTGATTTAGTTAATAGAAGTTGATTAAAAATAAAATCTATTTATGATATTATTTTTGAAAGCATCCTCACATTACAGCATTTTTACAACTTTTTTTTTTTACAAGTGTCTAAAACTTTAACAGTACTGTAGCTTTGCAGGTAGGTTTCTTCAAGTGTCTTGGAGACGTTGCCGCAGTTCTTCTGGATTTAGTGTGTCTATTTTTTCTGTTTCTTCATGTAATTCTGTTCCTTCCTTCTGACACACAAGTAAAGGATATAAATAACCATTTTTTGTTGGTAGTGGTGGTTGTGAAAATACTAACATGCCTAAGACTTTTGCACAGTACTGTGTGTATATATATATATACATATATATTATACATTTATGGCACATGATTTGTCGAACACAGTCAAATTTTTATTTTTATTGACAGCTTGTTACTGTTACAGGTGACCTTGTTAACTGTACAGTGTCATATTTGTTACTTTTTGTTGTCAAGCGATTTGTTGCTGCTCATTTAAAACAAGAATTGAAGCGACTGCCCCTGGACAAGGCCTCCACACACCTGCCAACATTTCTACATTATTTCTCAATATTCCCTATAAATCACTCTGTCATTTATGCATCCATATCATTCAGGACAATACTGATTTAAATGGAGGAAAGTTTTATAAATAAACACCTCACAGCATGCATGACTTTTAAACAGACATTTCTGCCCCTCACTATAGTTTGACACAGCTATAACTCAAAGAGTGAGTTTGGGGATCATGAGTTATGGTCGTGGCTCTGTGTTAAAATGGCCTATACGATTTGTCCTTGTCTGGACAGTATTAAACTTTGCCCGCCGTTTTCACTGGGCATCACTATAGCTGTTCCCTGTAATTTGACTTTTGTCTTATCTTTATATTATCACCAAGGAATAGATGAATGACAAACGTACACATTGAAATTGAACAAGAATTGGCATTTCATTTGAGTCTACATAAGGATCTCTTTTTTTTTTTTGACTGTCATTTTCATGTGTTCAGTTTACAATCTCTCCCTTAGGCCTGAAGATCTGAGCAGAGGGCAACATTTCACCTTGACCTGAAGCTGAGGTGACCAGGCCAGCACAAAAAAAAAATAAAAAAATTCTTTAACAGAATTAAAAATAGGCCGTGGCCTGGCTGTTGTGCACTTCCCGTGGCCTCGGTGTGGCTGCGGGGTCTCGTTGGCTCCTCCAGCTTTGTCTTTCACATGAGATTTGAGGAGACTGAAGCGCTGTTGCCTGGCCCCTGCAAGGCGGTTCTGCTTGCAGGCCGAGTGCAGGATGTGCGCTTCTGCAGTGGGAGAGCCCGGAGACATCAACACCAATTGGCACTAATTAGGAGGCCTGGGCTTGCTGGGGTTGCAGCCATGTTCATGTCAGGAATACTGATGCCAACCGAGTGTTGAGACACTGCTGCTGTCACCACTGAACTCACAAGTGGTGTGGGGAGGGGCAGAGGCCTCGGTAATTATAAATGCCTTGTGTCCTATGAGTAGGTTCATTACTACTACTTAACACAATGGCTATCATACTTAGTTCCCAGGTTTTCACCACTTGTACAGGGATAAGTGATCTGCAATAGTTTGCATAGCTTTTTATTTGTCCATTGGGAATGAATGTTGTGTTTACAAGTTACTAATTAGCGGATTTTTCATTTTTTCAAAGTTTGTGGCAATGCATGTAGACATTTAGAGTTTGATTTGAAACTCAGTATCTAGATGTATATTCTGCTTTGTTTTTTTTTTTGTTTTGTTTTGTTTTTTCAAAGTTATGTCTTTGGTTCTAATTGGTGCTAATATATGGACGGAAATGCAGTTGTTTCCTGCTTATTTTTAGGGATCCACAATATATCTGTTACAGTGTTAGGTGTGTAGACACACGCACGAAGAGGAATGTAATATCCAGAGTCAAACTTTACTAGAGAATCCAAAGGAGCATACAGGAACACAGGAGAAACACACACTAACATCCAACGTAAGCAATACCCGACAACTTGATCAACAGAAACAGGAACTTAAATACACAGATGATTGAACTCAAACGAGGAACAGCTGACATGAATGTGATAGTGTCCATGGTGACAGATTGTGGCGGGAAATTAGAACAAAGGAACATGTGACAGATGAAAACACAAACAGAAAGTCCATGTGAATGTAACAATATCGGCACTATCTGCATTTTTTTTTTTTAGTTTAGATTTTAAGAGCTACATCATTACCAGACACTAACTTTATTGAGATAGTAATAGATTAGGCAAAAGTGTAGCGCAGTTATTTTAGAATTATTTATATACTATTATAGTTTTTATTAATCATTTTTTGTCATTCATTTTAATTTAATTGTTAGTAATTTTATGTTCATTACTCTAAAAAGGTAAAAAAAAAAACAAAAAAAAAAACTTTATTTAAAGTATTAAATTTTCACCCAAAAATGAAATTTCTGTCATTAAGTACTCACCCTCATATCGTTCCAAACCAGTAAGACCTTCGTTCATCTTCAGAACACAAATTAAGATATTTTTGATGAAATCCGAGTTTTTTTTTTTTTTTTAATCTCCCATAAAAAGCAACGAAATGACCACATTCAAGATCCAGAAAAGTAGTAAAAAATATTGTTAAAATAGTCAACAGGACTACAGTGGTTAACATTAATTTTATGAAGCGACAAAAATATTTTTGTGTGCAAAACAAAACAAAAATAATTACTTTATTCAACAATTTCTTCTCTACCCTGTCATTCTCCTATGCAGTTTACGCTGAAGACACATTGCAGAGCTTCCGTGCTCTACTTCAGAACGGCGTCTCAGAAATTTCATTTTTTTGGGTGAACTAACCTTTAATGTTATTTTGAAATACACAATAAACTAAGTTTCAGAGTTGACATAAATCCCCTTGTATAATACCTCCTTATTATTTCATTCAAATGATATACTCTTTCCTAGAACAGACTATTTCTTTATCTCCATTTTAATCAGTATTGGCAGTTCTAGTGCAGAATAAGCTGCAAAGTGAACCAGTATACAGACTTTTCTTTGTATTAAAGTCTGTGAGACTTGCCTTACCCTGATTCTGCCCATGATTCTCTGTTATGAAAAAACATATTAGGAAAATCTTCCTGACTTCCTAATCCTGCTATTGCCAATTGAGACCCTGGCTGGTCTGTTTTCCATCCAGCTGTGTCTTAGCCCCCGTCCTGGCCAATCACTGCTCTTTATGGGATTATCCAGCCTCCGTAATGTCCTCTGCCCTCATCGTCCCCAGAAAAAACACTCTGGGCAAACACAGCAGGAATCTCAACTGCAGGAGAGCATGGCTCAGATAACCTGCCGTGGACTGGGTTGTTTATTGGTAATGTGCCTTTGAGAGATATGAGAGGGGATGTATATGAAATAGGCATTCATGGATTGCTGTTTCCAGTACACAAAACCTCTTGTTCGGAGAAGAAAATTGCCAGGCTTAGCCGGTGGTAAAGAAAATCGTTGGCAGTGAAAGCTCTTCTTTGACCAAACAGATGTTGAATCTCATCACCGCAGGAATCATCATATGCATTTCTAGCCTGGTGTGTTTTTAGTCATTGAGACATCATGGAGTTCAGGTTTATTGAGCTTAATCCAAGAGGAAAAATCAATTTCATACAGAGAGCATGATAGAGTCTTTATTTATCTTTATTTATCGCCACATGACTAGGGCTACTGCAATTTGTTTCTGCGAATGCTTAGCAAGGCAAGAATCACAGAGCTTGCATTTCTTCTATAGTGTTTGTTTCAGTGATAGTAGGGCAGTACAAACTGAATGTGAGGTGTAATTTAATTATTGTATAATACATATGAAATGATCGAACACATACGTTGAACGAAATTGTTTTCATATTCATAATGCTGCTTCCTTTTATTTGCTTACCCACAAATCACTGTTGATATCTGATCATTTCACTGTGGTAAGCCTGTGTTTGCTACTAAGTTTAGTTCAGCCAGCCTATTTTAGGAAAGGAGCTCTTGACACAGGCCTGCGCCAGTGAAAAATCTTCCCCAGATTGGATTCCATAGGAGCATCACCAGGAAACAATCAATAAGTGAGCGGAAAGAGGCCCGTCTCCCTTGATCGCTATGTCCCAGCGCCCTCAGAGCCAAAAGAGGGAAGAGTCAAGCATTTGTGCTATCTAATGAACCCATTCCCCTCTGCTTTGAAAAGACTAGCATCACTATTGCAATTGCTTATTAATTGGGTTATGGGATATTAACAGACACCTCGTTTTTTCATATATTTCTAGATTTTGTTTATTATGTTTATTATTATTATATAAAAAGTAAATTAAAATCATCGTTTTAGGTTTTTTATCATAGTTTTTAAATTTCATAATTACTGATTTAAGTTTTGCCAAAGTTAATCCTCCATCTGGTATCTTTTTTTTTTTTTAATACGCTGTATAGTGTTTTCGCTATGTTGAAGGATTTTCATGTTTAAATTAAATTGATCTTTATTAATTAGCAAGTTGTAAATATAGTTTTATATTATAAGTATTATAAGTTTTATAATACCATGTACTGAAAACTAAACAAACGCAATTAAAATGCCCACAAATTAACTTTATATTTTTATAGTTAGTTGTGTAATCATGAAAATGCATTTTATTTTAGTTTTAGGTGTTCCCTAGGTTTTTTATTTCTGTTACCAAAACATATTTAATTTAGTTATCATTTTACTTTCCATTAACACTAATAGCTCTGCCTAGAACACCCTAGCAACCATTTAGCAATGCCTGGTAACTTCTCAGAACACCATGTCACTGTTGCAATGAGTTTTGGGCTACTCATATTTTCTTCAAATAATTTAAAAGTCTAGGTGTAAATTAATTTAAAGCTAGTAGTATAGCATCCAATGTGACCTATTCCTTTCAGCGTTTGTAACGTGCACAACCAGCCACTCTCACAGTTACACATACTTTGTCTTGCAAAAGCTGTCTTCATCACAAAAAGTTAAAGATGACAGACATCTAGAGGGGTAGGAAACCCTCAATTTTCTTTGCCTGAGCAACCAATCTGCATCAAGAGCAATTAGGAGCCTGTAGCACCAATGGCTTCAGACAGGTTCAAGTGTCCTGGCATCCTCCTATCATGCCGGTCACACCTCCCTGTGACTGGTTCCTGCCCGCAAACACTTGCTCTTTTTTTACCTTTCTCCTCACATCTGAGATATTTACTCGTTGTCAAGACAGGGATGTGGGATTATTTCTATCTGGCAAGTTTATGTACCTAAATGTTTTTATCTTTTTCTTGTTAATTCTGTCATCCGTCTATCTTTCTTTCTTTATTATATTATTTCTTTCTCACCCTCTCTAAACTAAATTATACTTACTAGTGGTCTATTGGTGAAATATATTTTCAGTACATTTTAGAAATGTTTCTTTTAATGCAGTAATCTGTATTCTAATTCTTAGCTCGGCACAGTTATGGCAGAACATGCAGAAATCACCATACAGAATATCCCACATCAACACACATAAGGGAATGCCATTTCTAATACTTTTCTCTGCACAACTGAAACAATAAATATTGGTTAATGTTCCAAAAATGGACATTCTTATTATTTTCTATTTTAAATTCTATTTTGTTAGAATTTTAAAGGTTGATTATGATCTCACTTTTTTAACTTTAGTTAGTGTGTAATGTTTGAGCATAAACAACATCTGCAATGTTACGACACTCATGCCGTAATTTTACGCCGGAGTGCTTCACAAAGAGGGTCAATTCAGCGCTGGATTTAAACAAAATATTAACATGACGGCACATGCTAGTCGATGAGTTGAATCAACTCCACAGCAACTACATAAATGTATCCACTGACCATTCAGAAAAGTCCAGTTGCATTCTAAAAGTTGTAACATCTTCCTGAGTCTCTCTATCAGTGTCCAACTGCACGAGATTCTCCAGCTTTGTTGTTGTCGAGTACCTGAAGCGCGAGCTGTTAAAGTTCCGCCCTCTTTTGGAAAGCGGGCTGGGAGCAGCAGCTCATTTGCATTTAAAACGGCGTGTTTTTGCTCAAACCCAAATAGGAGCAAATTCGACAAGCTATAATAAATTATTTGTGAGGTATTTTGAACTGAAACTTCAGAGACACATTCTGGGGATTTTGAATTAATTTATTGATTTAGTTCACAAGACCAGTCTGAATGATTTTATTAACCTCACTGATCCGAACTGACCAACTCAATGATCCATTACAATTCTTCACAATTTTTTCTTTTCTGTTATACAGAAGCAGGGAAGTCATACAGGTTTGGAGTGACCTGAGGGGGTGAACCCAAGTAGAACATGTTCCTGGATCAACATCCGTGTTGATTCTGGAACAACATTCAAATCAAGAATCAGATTTTTTAGGGATAGGTTTATAGTCAATGTCAAGTTTAGGCTTTCAACAAGGGTTAGGAGCTTCTACACCATTCTTACTCGCCTATCATTTCCCACTGATTTTGTGGATAAGGTTTAGGTTAGGGGTAGGTTTAGGGGTAGGGTTAGGACTATATTTTTTTTATAGGAATGTTGTTCCAGGATCAACAAAAGATGTTGATCCAGGAACATGGTGACATGACAGGAGGGTTGAAAATTTTTCATTCTGAGATTTCTTTGATTTTAGGCCTTATCTTGTCAGTGTTCCAATCTCATCACATGAAATGATGGCAAACGGAAAAACCAACATGCTCTGGAAAAGAGAGAGTCTTATTCGGTTAAAATGAAATCCCCTTGAGTGTTGTAACCCATTTTAAGCACTACCAAGCAGCTTGTTACTGCCTCTCTCCTCTGGCTGCCTGTCTGCCTTATCACTCCGTCATTCCACACGTCTGTTGCCATGTGTGCAGACAGAGATGGACTGTGACAGCAGGCGGTGCATGGGCAGCGCCTGGTCCCAGACCTACGCCCACCCCCCCATCGCCCCACAGGGAGGGCAGGAGATGAGCCCTGTGCGCCGGTGGCCGGAGGAGCTCTGCAGAGAACACATGTATCACTGTAATGTCTTGTGAAGGGCCACTTTGCCAAGAGTATTAATTAGAGGTCAGGCTTTTGGGGAGCTGCTTTGTTTCAGCCCCAACTCCACGCTCTGCCAGGTCAGGGCTCTACTCCAGCATGGCTACAAGGGAGGCTGCTCAAGGCCTCTGTGTGTGTACATGTGTTGGCAGGAGGTTACGCATCACATTGCTTGATCACCGTACGGCATTTTATGTGCGGAGAAATAGAGATTTTTAACTACAAAAAAAAAATAAAAAATAATGATTCACGTTAAACGCTGGATTCTGCTGACAAACTGTTGAATTTTATGCTGTTTGTATGTGTGTGTTCTGTATCATCTTCACAAGTTCACACTTACAAATAATCAGATAATAAATAGTATGCGTATTTGGCGTGCTGTCCGAGGAGAGGGTTCCGAACTCTGTATTTGGCCCAAACCCAGAAAACTCCCCCTGTATTTCTGGTTAGGAAGTAACCAGGTGAGTGTGAGGAGACGGGGTGGTGGAGGGATGCTGGAAAACACTGTCGAGGAATATGGGTAAGTCGACTGTGTTTATATATATATATAGGCCTTCACTCATGCTGATTGGGTAGAAATGTTGATTGTTGACAGCTGGCTGAAATGACGTGGTGATTAGTCTGATTATTTGAACGTTGCTCCTCTCGAATTTTGTTAATAAAACATCATTTAAATACATATCCTTTCCCCCGTACACAGTTTGTTAGTGCTTTGGCAATCAGTACAGATAGGCCTGTACAGCTGTTTGGGAGATGACCGTGTCAGAAGTTAACAGGATTTCACCCCGCTATGGAAACCAGAGATAGAAATCGGAAAATGTTTATGTGATATTGCATCCAGAGTGACAAGTGTCAATAGTTTCTGGATGGAGGTGAGGCAGGTATGGATTTTTGAAAGGTGCTCTTCCAACCCTGCCTGTCATTAGATAGTGACCAACTCCAGTTTGCCTGTGCATGTTGAAAATTTAATCTGTCAACAAATGGTGTATTAATAGGGCCCAGTGAACCTAGGGAAGACAAGCAGGGGAGGAACATGCCAGGCCATGTAGAATCACATCCTGAAGACCCTTACATTATGACAGATTGAAAAAGCAGTATGTATACTTTTGAGGTGGAGCAACTGATGAATAATATTCTTAATTTCTTAGAGAAGTATTGTGTCACAAGAAAGTCCAGGAATCACATGAGATCATGGCATCATGAGAATGTGGCTGAACATAAGGCCTGACCATAGACAGATGAGATCAGCATAGCCTGGTGAAGTTTCCTTATAGTGTTAGTAATTGAGATTTTTTTTCTTTCCATTAATACTCTAGATAAAGAACTTAATATTAGTGTTTACATGATACCACATGGCCATTTCAGTTTAATGTAAATTCAAATTTGTAAAAGTGTCTAAACAGTATATATAGGCTTATTTATTTATTTTGCATGATGCTTTTTTTTTTTTTTTTTTTTAATGGGTTTGGTTTGAGGATTTTTTTTAACGACCCTACAAGTGAGTTTTTAATGACCCTACAAGTTCAATTTAACCATCAAAATATTAGGTAAATGTTTTGTATTTTTAAATATTTTAAATATGAGGCATGAATAAAACACTAAATTTGGTTAAGGTATTTATCTGACAAAAGTATTGGGCAGAAAAGGGGGTAAACTACAGCTACAGGTTACAGGTTATTTTATTTAAAAAAAATATTTTTAAAAAATGTATAGAAAAACTAAAGCTCACAGGAAAAAAGCATACATGACTACAACATAATCATTTATTAATATTTCATTGATTCTCTTTTGTTTTTGCATGCGTTCATAAAAATATGACAGTCTGGCCAAAAATTATGCCCGTTTCATTGCATTATCATAAATAAAACATCTGACTCCTAGCACAACTATGCAATATGCTTACTAAATCTTTAACACATTTTTAATAATATTTGAATAAAGGGTGAAGATGTATTTGTTTGAATTCATTGAATATGTGTAAGTATAATCCAACTAAAAAAGTTTTTTTTTTAATTAAGGGACATTTTTAGCCACTATGATGCGATTTAATTTAGTCTGATTTAATATACTTAATATTAAATAATAACAGTCATTATTATTATTATTAAGTGTATTTTTAACAAACATTTCACCTCCAACACACAAAAAAAATACTGCCATTATTTTCTCATCCTTATGTTGTGAGTAAAAGATGACAAATTTTATTTTTAGTGAATTTTTCCTGTTTAAAATTCACCATAATGTTTTAAATGCAGGGTATGTACAAGATGTCTTTATATGAAATTAACATTAAATGTCATCCTAGGTTTCCTTATATGTTTTTTCCTGATAAATCCCATATTTGTGACGCAATTTGTGGCAAAATCCAATCCTACTTCTTATCTCTAAATTTCACACCTACCAGAATGACAAGAGACTGAAACGACTGAAAGACAATAAGTGATAACCATGCAATAATTAGCCTGTATTTATCAGTGCCGCTGTAGTTGGACATTTTGTTAGATGTCTTTTGTAGAGTTAACTCTATATTTCTTTATCCTGTGTGTCCAGGGTTCTGTTTTACTGAGCTCTCATTCTCTGAAATACACACTGTGGGAGTGAAGAGGCATGACCGCACCAGCAATTACTGATTCCGCACCTCTGACTCTTTAATTTGTTCCTCACGGACTTGCCTGCAGCCAATACGCAAAATCAATAGTCTCTCCTCCAGAAGAACTACTGCCAACAGCTCCACTGACATATGAAGATACATGTTCTTACATGAGGTCAAAAAAAAAAAAAGAGGATTGCACATATTGTTTTTTGTAACATGTTTTGTAATGCTGTATAACATGTTCAGTGATGGGCTTAATTGTTTGTTTGTGTTTTTTTTTTTTTTTCACAGTCTTTACTCTTCTGCAAATCCGCTAAGTGGCTGTCTGTCAACGCGAGGTAAGTTGTTCTTACTGAGCTGTTAATCTATGCTAGATCCATGAGCTATTTAGTTGTAGTGCAGTAAGTGTTTCTCTGTTTGGAGGAAACCACTCATTAACACAGCATGTACCAGGATTTGCTCTTAGCACTTAGCAGTTGTCGAAATCCACTTTACCTGGTTTTTCCTCATTATGTGATAATGGACGGAGAATCATGGTGGCTCAATAGCCTTGCAATTAATCTCATCTGCATTGTGTTAACTAAGTTACTGGAAGACTGTTAGTGCTCCACAACATTTTGCTACCAGCCACTTTCCTTAGTGCATATGGTTTAAAATGAAATTAGGAAGGGGTTGCACTAGGGGCGCCCAACAATGCTTTACATTTTGATTAACATAACTTATATAATTAAATCACAACCGTTTTCCTGTTCACAACTCCCTGTTGTAAACCAATACCTCTACGGAAGATGAGAAGACCCTGTTAAAGACCACATGAAACAGTATGCACAGCTCTTTTAACTTCTGTAATGTGACGTATTTCAGAATATTAAGGGAGAAATTAAACAGATTAGATATAATCTATGGGTAGTTCCATAAAATATATATTTCAAAGTTCAAAGCCTTTATTATCATATGCACAGTATATATATATATATATAGAAGATATATATAAGAATTCAAAACTCATTGACTTGCCCTCATTCAAGGCTCATCTGTCTTGCCCTCCCAAAAAAATAAATTCTTGATCATCAATCAGCATCGTATTTTTATTATTACTGATATGTGTGTATTTTTACATTTCAAGTTTATTCTGTTAATTCTCAAATTATTATATATGAATATTTCGGAAAAACAAATATGGAGAGGAAAAAAAGAAAAAAACATGTTCATTAAAATATTTATTCATATATTTACATGTACATATTCATATGGGTATAACATTACTTTATTTTTATTTTTTTTTTTTAACTTTTTTTAAATTATTATTTTATATATATATATATAAAATAACTAGGCCTCTGCTACATTTACAGTGTTTGTGGGCAGGTCAAAGTAGACATTGTTCACAGGCAGCCAATGAAGACCTTAGGCTGGTATTATGCAAATGTATTACATTGTTACGTAGGTATGTAACAGGAAGTGAGGCTATGATTGATCAACTCTTTCTTTGTAGAAGACAATAACTTTATTTTTTGTGCACGATCTTTAAAACTTTGCAGACTTTCACATTCACAGACAGCTAAGAAAACATGAAAGAAAACATTTGAAAAAGCATAAATAGGGGCATTTATATAATATATAATATTTTAATAAAAAAATAATTTGCACTAATAAATTATATTAGGGTTGATATTGAATAAGTGGCAATTGATTTTATGCCTTTAAACTGCAGAGACTTGTTTAATTTTGCTCTGCCATTTTTTCCCTCAAGTTTTTCTGTAACTTTCTGTGGTTTTACTATGAGTCAAGAGTGAGATCTCTCTCCCTAAGCGTCTTATTTTTAGACATTGTACATATTCTCCCCCTGAACATGGGCTAAAGAGACCCAACAACATTAATTATGACTTCAAGCTAAGTTTACAAACTTTTTGGCCCAGAACTTGACCGGTGGCCTGGCGTTAGACCTGTTGGGGAGCCCCTGTTCATTAGTGTTATGGGCAGGGGGGCGATCCGTGGTCCATGGATTATGTGTGTGCGTGTTGTGGCTTTTTCAGGGCCGGACTGTGAAATGCCGGTGAGGAAGCAGCCTGCAGACTGTTTGCGCTGATGTCACAGAGAGGTATGATGACGTGTGTGCACCAACAGTGCAGTTAGGTCTGTCAGTGCGCATCCATCACGGACATGGCCGGTCACTGGCCTCTCTCCATCCCCACAGCTGAGACCAATGTGGACAGACAGTTGGAGCCCCTTGTATTTAAAGCTAAGAAGTTCAGACAGATGACACCCCTCAGGGAGGGCTGCAAATGTGCGTCCCCTCCCCTGCACTTTTTGAAATTCTCAGGATGAGGCAAGAGATCCTGGCTATTGCCTGTCACTGTTTCGATTTGGTTGTTACTGGTCATCCAAAAGTCTATTGAATATCAGCTATGTTCTCTGGTTGTGTCTCTCCTGGAGCTCTTCAAATGAGATGTAAAGGGAGAAAATAATGCTCCATCTCATTCTGGTTGCCATTTAGCCTAATGCTGAGAGACACTTTGAACAAGTCGAAACATAACCCGTGGACCACAAGCCACAAATTCTAAATCATTGATGAGATGCTCCTCTTAGCTATACACTCTGGCCGCTCTGTCAATCTTCTTCGCCAATTATGCTCCACTATCCTTTATGTTTTTTAAGGAAGAGGTTGTGTTTTTGCTGTGACCTTCTCTTTATGCTGGATTCACGCTTGAAGCGTCCTATGATATTGTTCTTTTCAGTCACATCAGAATGATCGCTGTCATATTGCATCTTATTTGATTGCCTTCTACCAAGATTAACTACATGGATGAAATGCATACCTCTGTCAACTGTGCTCATTGAGAATGCCCAGAGGATCATTTTATTCCTCACAGGTTGCTTTTACATATCTCTGGAGACTTAGTGGAGTTCCCAGTTATGTTTCATTGAAGCATCAACTTTGTCTCAGATATTTTTTATCTAAAATTGACTCAAGTAAGTCAATTATTGATCAGTGTAAGACTGTGGATAGCATAGTGCAGAATATTTGATTTTGAAAAAGTGTATATATCTGACCTGTGTTTGTGGATACATATACATGTGTGATTTCACAGTGCTGATCCATTCAAACACATGTGTTCAGGTGTTTTTATGTTTTAAAGAAAAGAAATCACATTTATTCAGGCTTACTCACATATTATGAAATGTAAATATTTTAAAAAGGGAAACAAACGGTGGAGAGCAAACACTTAAATCTTCAGATCTTTGGATACACTGAGCTTGTATATTCATTAAACTACAGAAACAAATGTTTTCTGAGAACTGTTTTCAGATTGTTTATTGATTTTCATCTCTGAAGCTTGAGTAAGTCTGTCTGAGGGGCTCCCACGGGACTCCAGGGGTTCGATGAGGGTGTCACGTTTCAAACCTGGCTGCACACTGTGCCATGTCAACTCCTGGGATATGATAACAAGCAGAATGAGTGGAGAGGACAGCAGTCCTGTTTCATCTGGGTTCCTCACTGGTTCTCATTACAGGGTTGGAGTTCACCATGATGTGGTCTTTACTTTCGATTTTTTTTAGTCCTCACTCCACTGCTGTGATCCAAATGAGAAAAAAAATGTGCTATAAAAGTGGAGTTTTTAACTAAATACTTATTTATATTTGATCTGACCTGCAAAAATGTCTTTGTTGATGTGACCATATATATTCAGGTTGATTTAGTCAATATTAAAGTGCCCCTATTATGTCATTTTTAAGGTTCCTAATATTGTTTTGGGAGTCTAATACAACATGTTTACATGCATGCAAGGTCAAAAAACACTTTTGTTTTCTCATAATATAGATATAATATCACCTAATTTCTCAAAGATTCTTAAACGATTCATTCCAAGCAGTTCAAAGATTCAGTCTCTCTAAACCCCATGTTTCCGTGAGCCTACTCTGCTCTGATTGGTCTGTTGTGATTGATCTAGCGCATACAGCGTGTCGGAAACGATACACCCATTGACATTACTAGGGGTATTTAACTAGTTAGCGTGGACAGTGCTCGCATCTTCACATCCTATTATAACACAGATAGTGCTCCACTCTATTGTAATAATAAAGACAGAGAAAAAACATTTTGTTTTACACTTACAGTATGTAAGCGAATCGGCCACAGCTATGTAGTAAATACCCAAACAATAATGATACAGGCGTTAGCCAAGCACAAACGTGAATGACTGATAATGCATTACAGTTTGTAAACCAAAGTCTTGCTCCACCCTTTATCATTACTCCAAGTAAAAAGACAGACAGACAATCTGCATTAATCGACAGATTTTTAGACAATAGTGGGCCCACAGCTGATCAGCAGAACTACAACGTGAGTTAGCCGGTTGTTAGCAGAAGGCCTGGACTCCATGGCAGCTTTAATTGGCTAAGGACCACCCAAGAGGCCATCTGACTGACATGTAAAGCAACCAGTCACGGTTTGTATTGTTCAGCGTCATGTTTAGGCGAGTGGAAATGTAAAGTCGATATCCCTACAATAACAGACTGCCTATACCATGAACTTCACATATTTCACATACTTTTGACAGACTAGTGTTTAGTTTATCCTAATAAGCGCTCATTGTCACAGTTATAAACACGATGGCTTTCTGCTTTCGTGAGGGGGTTTGACATCACAACAGCTTTGACCATTAAAGAATGCAACATGTATGTCTCCCGGAAATCCTGTAGAATTTAACCCATCAGATGACAACTTAGAATCTCCTGAAGTGTTTCTAATTTCATGTGCCATATGCATTAGATGTTCAGCCAACGGTCCGTGGGCGTGAGACTAATATTTTATAAATGCATATTTTTATTTAGTATTCTCAATCATGACGTTTCTGTTAATAATTATAAGGAATGATAATTACATAATATTATTTCTGCACTTGTAACTGCAAATTTATGTAAATGCACCTTTTTGTGGTGTATGTGCAACTTCAGATGCAGCAGCTTGTAATTGTTAAGACGTATCAATGACTTGTTTTTGTATGTGTACACATGTGGAGGCACAAGCGAGCCAGATACAGAACTGACACATGGCACAGCAGCTACTTAACAGACACACTCCGCTTGTTTACTTACGTATGTTACTCTCATATAAATAGTACCAGTTTAAGTACCAACTATTCACAGCATCTGTGCTTTTTGGCAACCTCCTCCTTTTGGAACATGGACCTCCTTATTTAAGTCCTTGTGTTTTCTTCTCAAATACCTTGAGGCCAAACAGCCACCTTGCCAATGGCTCCATGTTGACAATCCCAGATTAGGAGGATCTGCGGCCTGACCTTAGTGCACGCTGTGTCTGAACGGGTTCCTGGTATCGCATGACCAGTCATAATGGTGCGTAAGCCACATTGGGGATGCTGTCAGCACTGTGCTTCTGTTCACTTTGCCTACTCAGAAACCATTGGCCAGCATCTCTGGAAAAGCAGATGATCCTTCCAGTCATTGGTAGCAAATTGGTTTTAAACAATCTTCAACATAACATTAAAGGAGGATGTTTGAAAACAGAATAAAATTCAACTCTCAGACAAATGTCCAATGAGATCTACTGACATGATAACTAAGAAATATTGCTGTCTGAGATGTATCGCAAATATATTTATGCAACAACTTGGAGCACATCTGTTGCTGTGAATCATAATTTGAGTCACAGCTTGGTGCCCTAGTAATTACAAAATCTAATACGTTTGCTCTCACTTAAAAGCCTTCATGTTCCATGCACATGAAACAGCAAACGAGATAAGACTTCAAAACATGGCTGCTTTCAAGGTAAACTCTTAAAAGGCAAGATCCAGGTCTAGATGTTCGGGATTGTTTTTCAGACTACCTTCTTAGGCTCTGGTGAGGAGGTATGCTATATTACTGCATTTTATTATTTTATTTACTACTAGTGGATGATATTTGTTTGTTGGAAATTGTTTGTTTATATCTTTATTTTACTATTAGTAGATGATTTATTAGAATTAATAGAGAGAATATAATGTTTGTTTGGGGCATTTATCACTGCATTCTTGTTTGTTTATTTATTTATGATAGTAGTAGATGATTTTTGTTTGATGCTAGGTAGTTATTTATTTATTTACACTAGTAGTAGATTGTTTGTTTAATGTTTGGAAAGTTATTGCTGCTTTGTTTTTTTTTATTTGTTGATTTATTTTACAAGTAGATAATGTTTTTGATGTTAGGAATTTATTATGGCTTGCTTCTTTGAATGTTTGTTTGTTTTACTGTAGTAAATGTTTGCTAGATTTTATTTATTTATTTTACTACATTTATTTATTTAATAAGTAGAAGATTATGTTTTTATGTTAGGAATGTACTACTGCATTCTGTTTGTTTGTTTATTTATTTTACTACCACATGATGTTTGTTTGATTCTACACAAAAATGCTGGGTTAAAAACAACCCAAGATGGGTTGAAAATGGACAAACCCAGCAAAGGGGTTAAATGTTTGCCCAACCTGCTGGGTAGTTTTATTTAACTCAACTATTGTTTAAAAATTACTGTATTGCTTGCTTAAAATGAACCCAAAGTATTTTGGAAATGAGCATTTATGAATATGTTTAATAAATGAACATTCATGAATAATAATTAAACAATAAACATGTATTAAATTGCTTATTAATAAATGTTCACCTTTTGATTATTATTGTTGCCTTTGGATTCATTTTAAGCCAGCCATATGGTAATTTTTAAACAATAGTTGGGTTAAATAAAACTGCCAAGCACGTTGGGCAAACATTTAACCCAACCGCTGGGTTTGTCCATTTTCAACCCAACTTGGGTTGTTTTTAACCCAGCATATTTTAGAGTGTAGGCATTAATTGCTTCATATTTGTACAGATAGTAGATAGTTTGTTTTGATGTTTGGAATTTTGCTTGTTTGTTTATTTATGTTACTATTATTAGATGATGTTTCTTTAATGCTAAGATTTCATAACTACATTGTTGTTTGTTTGTATGTATTGATTCATTTATATTTTACTAGTGGTAAACAATAAATACAAACTTATTACTGCTTTCATTATTTTTTAAAGTAGCATATGAAGTTTGTACCATATTATCATAGGTTTTCTCATGTCATCCAGTATTCATTTCTGTTTAAACTGGAATTCACCTACACAAATCAAACTTTGAGAACTTTGACAGTGTACAACTGAACACCCCCATTATGTCTTTGTATAAGTCTCGGTCAGCAGGAACTTGCTCAAACAGCACCTTGTTATGGCATCTCAGATGAGGAAGAAGACTCTCATCACTGAGGCATGTCCTGTATAAAGAGCATGAAACGGAGAAGACGATGTTTGTTACATATTGATGCCTATCAGCCCTGAAGATGGGAGCCATGTTTCATCCCCCCTGCGCTTCTCCGCCGCTTGGCAGACATGCCCCTTGCTGCTGCATAATCATATTAATTTATGCCCTGAATCAATTATGCATTCAGATTCTCCTGATAGCTTGTCACTTTTTATCCATTAGTCTTTGTGCGCTGGTTGTGGGATGGTAAATAAATAGAGAACACAACACGCCCCAAGACGCTAGAGGTGTGGTGAGGCATCCAAGTGTATTTGTGGAGATTTAAGGGTTATTAAGCGAAAAGGGGGCAGTCTCTTTAATTTTTCTTATCTTGTTTGACACCTCGGAGGGTTTGTTAATGGCGGCGAGGGAGGGGCCGACAGGGTTGAAGGTGTCACATCTGAGTCGTATTTAACAAAGAGAGAGGAAGTTCACCAGGATGCTTGCCATAAACGATCACGCCACAAAATGCAAATGGTTTCTCTGATGAGGCATGTTGCTGCTCTCTTGACAGTGTCAGAGTAGCGCAATTACCTGGGAGAAGAGAGCTGGCACTGAAGGGAGGTACGAGCTGGAGGAGACAGGCTTCGGCATCTGGGCTCGTATTCACAAATTGTCTTATAGCCGAGAGTGTTGATGTGGAATCGGTTATCCGCCTCCAAACTGACCTTAAACAAGATATGTAAGGATGATTCACAAGTACTGTCATGGACTCTTCGTTGAGAGTGCACATGATAACCTCCTCTTTCTTTTTTTTTTATTTTGTCAGAGTGGGGCAGAGGGAACTACCACTGTGTGCTTTTTGCTAATGGCAAACCTCATTTGTTTAAATACATACAATCTAGATAGAGAGCTAACGTTGAGCAGCTCTCGGGCTAAAAGAGCATGTGCATGTTTGGTGATACAGGACACTGAATGTAGGCTCTTCACTTCTAATCCAGACGTTTCACAGAGACGACAGGGGCAATGTGGACTGTGTTGTTTTTGCGTTCATGATAGCCACAGCCATTTGCATTCCATTAGATTTTGTAATCTCTATATTTAACCAAACCAATTAATTATACTACTACAATTTTTTTTATATTGGTTTAGAATTTACTTTTTTTTTTTTTTTTTTTTTAAATCACTAATTACAACTTTGTAACTTAAATAACTGAAATAGTCTTTTCTTGGAAAACAATTTTTGGTTACACTTTATTTTAAGGTGTCATTGTTACAGTGTAATTATATATTTAAGTACTCTGTAATATTAATTAACATGTACTTACTATAGGGTTAGGGTTTGGTTGAGGGTTAGTTGCATGTAATTATGCATAATTTACTGTTATTATTATGGCAAGTACATGTAACAAGGACACTAAAATAAAATGTTACCTAATATTTGTTATTTACAACCTTAAGAAAAAATTACAGTGTGGGATAGATAGATGGATGGATAGATACATACATACATACATACATACATTAGGAATTTACAAAAAGCGTGCAGGTATGAAGAGGAAAGTAGAGAAGCGATATAAAGCAAATGGCATTCCCTTTACGTAATAATAGGAAACCTATCGGTTTTCCGCAGGGTTAAGGTTACACATCAATTAATGCCCAAATGCGGAGCAATATGATCCATTTTCAAGCTGTGAGCTTCAGCAGTGTCTTATATTACGCAACGATGAGCTAGATATCTAACACCTTTCATTTCATTTTCTGCTGCTACAAAATCTTCAAATAGAAATAGCATTCCTCCATGAGGCCATACTTGATATGCAGTCTGCATGCTTGATATATATTTTGTTGGGTGTAATTTAAATGAAAATACAAAACTCAATAATTCAATATTAAACAATCCAGTACCAAAGTGTGATCTTAAGGTATACAGTTGTGTAATATGAATATATTCCTGGACATACTACTACTGGCCAATTGGCTTTCTCCTATGATGTACAAACAACTGCAAAAATAATTTACTCTGGTAATGCTAAGTCCAATTTAACCACAAATAATTTTCTTTTTTACAAATCTAAGAAAGGACTCCTGTGGCCTCATGAGGTAGCAAAGTGTCCACTAGTCGCATACTTCAGATTCTCAGCAGGTGCATTTTTTAAAATACTGCTTATTTGGATACCCTACTCATTTGACATACTTAACTGCTTTTCACATGTTATATAGTAGGAAAGTATAGAAACAGAAATAAACTTTTCAAGAGAGCAGATCAGGACCATGGACAGCAGTCATGATCTAGTGGAGGCCTACATATACAGTATGTGTATGTATGTATATATATATATATATATATACATATATATAAATGATTGCTCTCTGTGTGTGAACTGTCATAAATATATGTGCGACCAAACGAACAAGGCATTCAAACAGCTTCCGTTTACAGTATAATAAAAAAGCTAAAACCTTTTGCAAGCGCCCTACTATTCATTTATGATGGTGAGAAAACGTACACGAACGCGTGAGAAATAGTATCCGCTCGATTTTCCATATGTCCAAAACTAAACTAATGTCTTTTTTCACGCAGAAGAAACTATTTGAAAGTTTTTTTTCTGCAAACAACTCTGAAAACGCACCTCCTCGTTCTCCTAAAAGCGCGTCTCGTGCCGCTTGCTCTTATCTGCGCGTGCAGCTCTCACCAAACACGCTCTAATACAGAACGACGCTTAATTAAGTTTAACGTTAAGAGTCGAAAACGTGGCTTTAATGTGAGGCTCAGTGTGCTAGTACACGTATGTAGAACGAGAATAGCTTCACCAAAACCTAAGGGAAGTGTTACATAAATGGACAAGATATAAAGGGGCGCGCGCGCACACCCACACACACTGACAAATAAAAAAAAAGGATACAGGTTGAACTCTATAAATCATGACACAAACATCCGCTTGCCTTTTGTCTGTCTCTTGTCACTGAATGGATTAATTCAAATCGTCTTTATGTTATTAGTTTATGGGCCATGAGATTAGATATGAATATGAAACAGTCAACCAGCACTGCGACAATATATCAAAGGCAATATAAAGGAATTAATACCTAGACAGGGTGAGATGTATGAAAGCTGACCATCTCGATTGGATGCTTACAGATGTACACAGAAATGTATCATGGTATGGACTTTTTTTTTTTTTTTTTTTTTTTTTTTTAGATTTTCATGAAGACTATTAATGTTCTGAAAGGTTCTTTCTAAAATGGTTTAGTTTAATTGTTGCGTTGACAGGACAAAAACAGCGGGAAAACTTTTCTCTGTCCTATCTGAAACGCACCGATACTTCAGTTATGATAATGTCTGTAAAAAAAACTTCTTAAAAACTAGTAGTGGGCCTGTTTGTAGTAAAACAATGGTAGTATTTGTTCTCTCAGAAAAAGAAAGAAAAAAAAAATCGTAAAAGAAAAGACAGATAACCGACACAGTCCCCCAGACGTGTTTGTTTACTTCATTTTGGTTCCTTGACGAAATCAGCCGACGATCTGTTGAAATTTAATTCGATTACTTGAATAATTCATCTAATGATCTGTTGAAATTTACATGGAAGATTCCGGGGGCAGATCTTGCTGAGAGAGGGAGCTCCTGCGCAAAATTACGCCTTCCCTTCTCATTTGTTAGCCGTTTTTATCTAAAAAGTTACCTATTTATAGCCAAGTGTACACAACAACCCGAAGGCATCGTAAACTGCGCAGCACCGTTTGAAGCTGAACAGTGATCGACACCTGCACTGACTGCACACTACAGGAGAGAAAAGACACCGCGCGCGCCAGCCAATTATCCCTCAGCAAAAGTGACACCCAGTGACCATGTGAGTACCGACATACTTACGTTTATAGATTGCGATGATGCCGAGCTTTAAATACTACTTTTATCTTCATGTGTAACTTCACTTAATTATATTTGCATATCAATGGCAGGTTAACCAACCAGCCCTCATCGCGCGTAGCCCTCACCAGTCTACATAGCTCTCCACACCTCTAACTGATAAAGCGCGCGAATCTGACAGAGACTGGTGGAGGACTACTATGGACGTGATCATTCATGTTTCGCTACTGATACTATTGTCACATTAATCAAATCAGATGTATCAGTTGGATTAAATAAAGCTCTAGCACATTTATTGATGCAATAAAACATTTATTAAAGATGCAATAAAAAAAAAAACAAGTTTATTAAAAGTTAAACATAAACATCAGAGGAAACTAGCTGTAATATCGATTGAGTTGTAACGTCAACAGTTTAGCCAATTAGAAATGGGCCACAGGGTGAAATCACTATCATGCACGAGCACCATCCTCCTGAGGTGACATTAGAAGTTGTAAGAGTCTTTGTAAAATTATAAAGGATTTACAGGATAAAATATAACTTCATGTTTGACTCTTAATAATGGACTTTAAATTATAAAGCTGGTATCATCTTAATCATCAGGTTTTCTTATTTAATTTGATTTAAAACATCCACACAAGCTTTTTAACTACATGTTTAAATATCATAAACTAAACAGATATTGATGAAAGTACAAGTTGAAGTTTCAGCGTACTTCTAATGGACATTAAAATATTGCGGCACGGTGTATATTAGGCCACAGATTTTTTGTTACTTTTTTAACTTTTTTCTTAGGTTTTATTTGCTGTTTTAATTCCTATATGTTCACCATTTCGAATACATTTAAAAATAAATAAATAAGTGCGTGGTGATAGAAGTTTCCATGATAAGTATATAAAATGGATCATCAGAACAATTTTATTCCGCTCTTCCCTTTATTCAAATGCGCACGCGCACAAGCTAGCAATACCCCCCCTGCCCCCAGACACACGTACACACACACACACACACACACACACACACCGGGCCTACATACAGAGGACTATACATAATTTCTGCGCTCCAAACAATAAACTTAAAACTGTTATTTTAACCAGACATAATATTCAGTTTGAACAACTGTAGATCATTGCATGATCTATAGAAAAAAAGAAAGAAAAGAGAGAGAAAATAACCCAATAGTTTTGTGGAATAGGACATTAATCGAAGGAGCGCGAGCATGACAAGTGCTCCTAAAGATTTATAGATTTATATTGGCGTTGCTGAATTATCTCCGAGGTGCCTTTAATCTTGATTTAATTAACAGTAAAGTGAACCATCAGTGAGAGGGGCCACATCGGATCAAAGGCCGCTGTAGTATTTGTGCACGAGAGAATGCTGATGATATGATTAGACTGATAGACAGCAGATTAAATGAGCAGATCTCCACAGCCCTGTCGTATGTGCCCATATGAGGCGCTTCTAGCTCGGATCAGGAGAAGCTTTGGGACGGATATACATTAGGTGGCAGCAAAGAGACTCTATTTTTGAGCAAAGGACATACACTAGGCCATGCGTGACTTTATGCAGTAGATAGTAAATATGGGGAATAAAGGGGTGCAAAAAGTGATGCCATTATTTTAATACACAGATGAGGAATTAAAATGCCAGTACGTGAATCTGCATATAACAGAGTATGTTTTTCATATCTTATATAACTAGTGTATAAGCAATATTAAACAAAACAAGATTCAAATATAAAATAGGCAAGGGTTTAATCATTTCTCTTTAAACAAAAGAAAATACAGGTGAAAAACATTCCATGTTTGTTAAAGAAAAAAAAGAAAAGAAAAAAAAAACCTTCAGCAGTATGTACAGTACTAGCCAAAAGTGTTGTCTGGATGGGATTGGTTTAGGGATTTGTTCAATTAAGAGATAAAGTTCAATTAAACCGTCAAAATATGAGAAAATTATTTTGTATTTTTAAATAAATTAAATAAGGGAAGAACAAAAGTATGTGGCAAAAATGACTACACTGACTACAACATAATCTGTTCATTTGTATTTTGTTGGTTCTCTCGTTTTTGTATGTGTTCATAAAAGTATGACAGCCTGGCCAAAAAAATGATGTCTGCACAATTTGGCATGTTTCATTGCGTTATCACAAATAAGCACAACATGCTTACAAAATTTTTAACACATTTTTAATCACTTGTATCAAGGTGTCAGTTTTCCTAGGCCGGACATCACTTTGGTCACATCTGTACCGTAAAATGAAAACTTTTAAAAAATGATTAGCCTTCATCTAATATACTCTTTGTAATTTGAAATTGACTGATGAGACAGCAGTAGATGTGATTGCATATTAAATGTCTGTATTTATATGATATTTACTGCAAAAAAAAAAAAAAAAAATTCTATCCCTTTAACGTCACAATAATTTGTCATTTCTACTTGTGTTATGAGTAATTGATGTTTATTGATGTTATGAATTTTCACACTTTCAACTAGACTCTAAGTGGTTGAAAAAGTGCAATGGACTCATCACTGCAACTTGTGAAAGCTACTTTTGCTTTTTAGTAATCTGTTCAGAATCAGAATTAATCACACATGATAACGCTGAAAAAAGGCATGATGACAAATTGTTTTTTACACTATTAGATCAAGCAACATTTGGTAAAAAGAGAGAGAGAGAAAGCGTGAAAAGACAAGCTTTGCCTAATAATTCACTGTTGTGGGATCTGTATCTTATAGACACTGTTGTTTCCTATTAAGTTGTTTTCTTAGTGATTTGGTGATGCTTATAGCTCAAGTTTGCAGCGTGTTGCTGAGTTTCTTGTGTGTGGAGCTGTCCGAGGTACTGAAATGTTACTGCAATCCTCAGAACTCAATTCTGCAACTGTTGAAGCTGCACAGCAAGGCATGACTATGAATAAACAGGATCAAGTCAATTAAACCTAACATTCCTTAATGTATGTGATTGACCAATGATGAGCTAAACTGAGACCTTAACATTTTGCTAATAATGTACTTAGACAGCTTTTACCTGTTGATATTCAACAAAATAACTCAGGTTAACATAAGTGTTGTTACTAAAAGAAAAAAAAGAAAAAAAGGGGGGGGGGGGGGATATTTCAACTAGTATCACAAATACATGAAATTAAGGAATAAAAAAGTGATTAAGGCAAAAGAGAGGGAGATAGTAAGAGAGAGAAACATTCAGCCTTCACATATGACATGTTCTCTGTATTGCTTCAAATAAAGGTACACTCAAAGAATGTTTTATCAGGAGACTTAAATATGATTCATGTGATAACATGTAAATTAACTAAAAATATTATTTGATTGAATCAACCTAAATCCATTAGGTTACACCAACACAAAGTTATTTTTAAGGGTCAGATCAAGTAGAAATATACCTTAATTGGTGCTAAAATATCTTTATTTTACTTTCAAATGCCTGTAAATATTTTAAATCATAAGTGTAGCTTGTAACTTTTGCATATTTTTTTCATGTAATATTTATTATCTAACAAAACACCACTGACTTTCCATTACATGCATGAGGACACCTAAAATCATAAAAGGACGATACTTTGGAGACGTTGACTCGGTCAGCATTAAAGACTAGTCACTTTACAGAATTTATGGCCGAGAACTAATTAGTCTTAAGTTTAATAAATACGTCATAAATTCAATCAGAGGCATATTATTGGATTAAGATTCATGGTCTAGGTCACTGAAATGCATTTATTTCCACCAACTGAATTATTAGCATGGAGACATAAATAACCTGGTCTAGCACAAGTGATATCGCTAGCGATATCATTGCTGCATAAACAAAGACAACATGGATGGCATGTTACTGAAGAGACAAGGTGGAAGGGGCAAAAAAAAATAGGAGGGCTGCTAATCCTGGGGTGTAGGATGGGGGTTTGGGGTTAGGTTTGTGTTTCCCCCCAGGGGAGAAATACATGCCGGGACACTTGAGGGATGGACAGACCAGGACAGTCAGTAACACTCAGGCTACTCTCACCTCCAGCCCCGCGCACAATCCAAAACAATACACCCGAGCTATATCCGTCATCTCATGCTGGCGTCAGTCTGCTGTCGCCTGCCTCTCCTCTCCCCTCTCTCTGCCCCTGCACTGTATCGAAATAACAGCACGGCCAGTATGGCAGCAATGAAGCATTGTTACACAATGTATCTTGCTTATTATTACCCTAGAGTTCCAATGAGCACTGGAGACTGAGGCTGGGGTGTGACCTTTGGCATCTTGTTCTCTTTTGAAGTGTGCAGTGGAAGTTACAGGGGTAGGCTGCATCTGAGATATGAAACTTTTCCTCTGTGTCAGCAGGATTTAGGGATTTGGTTGCATGTTAGTCCTCTGTTTGTGTCTTGGAGCTGATTGATTGTTCTCTTTAATTAGGAACGGTCTCCTTCAACTCTTCACGCTTCCTGTTTTTATGTCTGTCACTTTGTCATTCAGTTTCCCAGGGTTGCTAAAAGAACATGGTTGATAAAATATGCAAAAATAAAAATTGTACTCCAATGATATTATTGATCTATTTTTATGATAGATATCACTTATAACTGCTTTTAAACTTAATACAGAGAAATTACCTGGACAACCTATTTCTAAGTAAAGTCAGTTATAACTAAACCTCCAGTTTACTCAAGCTAAATGGTTTCATTCATAGTTAAAGCAAAGATATTATGTCAAAACATAACAAAAGTAAAAAAAAATAAAAGGAGCTTTAGGGCTTTTTTTCTGTCCTTGTAGAATATTTATACAGTATAAATATGTCCCACAAAAAAAAAAAAAAAAAGTTTTTTTCCTTAAAGTGAACAAATAAATACAGCTCCTTTTAACCCCCTATGGAGAAGTTGATCAGTGACTGATAACTGGAGCAACTCTTATCCTATGTGTGTGTGTGTGTGTGTACTGAGGCGCAGTTTAAGAGAAATGAAGTGAAAAATGTTGGAAAACAATGTGAATAATGTGAGCATGTTGTGTGTGTATGAGGATAGAGATATGATATGACGTTTTTTTACTATCCTGAAGATTATAAAATAATGCTCTTACAGATTTTGCAACATGACATTTGCACATTTCTGACATGTCATCTTTCTTTTTTGTATACTATATACAGCATGCAAAATGGCCAAATGGATGTCTGAATATGCAGTTTTCATGATACACTAGAGATGAACAATAGCCTGATGATGACCGTACTCATCTGCTGAAATTCTAAAGTGTGCAGCTTTGCTATACCATAATGACAGAGAACCGGGGGAAAAAAAGCCTTACTGCATTGAAACTACAGGTAATCAGATGGAGTGTCAGGAATTATTAACTTTCAGCTAGGAATAGAATATATCGACTGTTTTGAACGCTAGAGGACTGTTACACTGCCATAATAGGGGATTAAAAACAAACTTTTCAAAAAATTTGCTATTAAAAGGCGTGTGTAGGCTCATCCTGAGATATATTTTTGAAATAATTTATTTTCTATTGCACTTCAATGCCACATCTGTATGTATTTGTAACAATTAATAGAAATATTGACCAGAATATTTCCATAGGACCCCTATTTGCAGAATGAAAACGTCCCGTTAGAGGCAGTGGACGCACGAATGTGAGTGTACGCCGCAGCTGATTGGACAGGAGTTTTAAAAAGCAGGCGCTGTCACTTTAAGAAGCAGTTCTTACCTGGACACTCGCCACACAAGGTAACCGACGCTTTATATCTTCAACACGCCTACATTTACGTACATAAAGCTTTTAATCACCCGCTTCTGCTTCAAAATGACATACGGTTGGCATAAAAAGCATGTAGCACCTTCACACGATCAGTTTCACCCTCGTTTTAGTTTCATTTCGGTGTCGAGCGAGATTCCGAAATGAATAAATTCACCCACAACATTAACTCGAGAAAGTCATAGAGATGTTGTTGATAGCGAAGTGCGCGTGTATCGGATGGATGCGATTTTAAGATAGTCACACCGTCCCTGTATTCGTAACTTTAGCCCCTGCCGATGGAAATAATGCGCAGTGCTTTAGCGCGTGGAGCGCTTGTCCTTGAAATGTTTAGTAACATTGAGATGGAGACAGACAGCGACGCGGCCGCCATGAGATCGATTCATTCCGTAAGCTTGAGAAATTGCTCAATTCTGTTGCAGAGCGACGTTTCTACCGAGCACATGGTAGTGTGTCAGACGAAAAGCACGCTGGATGTGTTATTGTATTTGATGGGACACCCACCAGGATATAACGTGAGCTGAGAGCTGCAGTTTCAGCCAATATAAATCAGCAACACATCTCTAGCTGCTTTGATGCCACATATGCCCTTGTTGAGCTTTGTTTATTTGCAGAGGAGCCTGATCCCAATTCACAAACAGCCTCAAAATGTTCCATAGCATATACTGTGTTTTACAGAGCTCTCATTGGATCATGTAGGAATATTTATGAATTTATTTTTGTGTGTGTATATGATTGCATAATCTGCACTGTGCTTATAAACTCTTCACAGATTTGTAAACTGTACCGTCAGTTTTTCCATTTGTATTCGTAAACTGCACCCACCCACTGATTTGTAGACAGTACCTTCAGTCTAGAAATATGTGTACTATCAGTAGCCTAACTACAAAAAAGACATGGTACAACATGGTAACTAACTGTTTTATGTTTTGTTAAACTGTTGGTGAATTTGTGCAATCCCTTTTATATGAACATTTTCATATGATATGCTCACTGAGTGTTAGGTTTGGGGTGGAGCTTTGTATGCAAATCATACATTTTTATACAAAAATCAAATCATACAAATACGAAAATGTATGCCAATTTGTGAAATACAGTAGGTTAGTTGAACTGGGCTTATCTATATATTATCTATATATTATTGTTACATTCCTACCTATAATGTAGGGTATGGTAGGAATGAACAATAAAACGTTAGCAAAACCCCCCAAAAATACATTATATGACTATAAAGATTTCATTGGCCATGTCAATCATACAATTATATTTTAACCTGAATTTTGCCATGAAAATAGTGACCCAGGCTCATTAGAAAAACGTGCCTTCAGCGACATTTCTGTAAAATTATATTGTTTTGTTCCATGCATGTTTTGCAACTATTTCAAAGTGAAATTTCCAGGAACTAGTGCTAAATATATGTTCAGTTTTATCCAGAACAGATTAACTTGAACCTGGCAACATTTTATTACGTTGGTTGATGTATGAATTCTTGAGGCAGTTTGGAAATGAAATGTCCTTTGAGTTGCATATGAGTATGCTACTAATCTACCACCTACACTAAACCCTAAATTGAACTCAAACGATCGTGTTAATAAAAGCCAACATGACATAACTCATTTTCTAAATATAAACAATGCCATTTTAGCATGCTTCTACAAGTCTACAAGCTTGTTTATCATGACTCCTGTTTCGCGGGACCCGTACCAAATGTTGCAAATGCAGTGTTGTACCAGGTGAGCAGGAACTGTGCCAAAATAAGTCTTGATTAATCAATAATCTGCCCCTGTAATGATAATCTGAGTGAAAAGGAATACTAGTTGTTGGTGTTTTAGTGCCATTAGTGTTCATTTCAGCTGGAAATTGCAGTAAATTGTATGCATAGGTATTTTTGGAATTTAAAAAAAAATGCAGGTATATCACCCAAAAAATTAAAATTCTGTCATTAATTACTCACCCTCATGTCATTCCAAACCCTTAAGACTTTCATTCACCTTCGTAACACAAATGAAGATCTTTTTGATGAAATCTGAGAGCTTTCTGTCCCTCCATAGACTGACTATGTAACTGAAACTTTGACGCTTCAAATAGTCCATAAAGAGATCGTAAAACTAATCCATATGAATTTAGTAGTTTACTCCAAATTTTCTGAAGAGACTCAATCACTTTATAAACAGATTGAATTTAGGCTTTTATTCACATATAAACATTGACCAGCGAACATAAACAGAAGCTCACCCAAACCTGCTTGACCTGTGAGAACAAACCTCTTGTGAAAATACAAACATGCTGCGTAACACACGAGAATAAACCTCATTGGTTTCTCTTCAGAAAATTTTGGACTAAACCGCTCGATTCATATGGATTAGTTTTACGATCTCTTTATGAACTTTTTGAAGCATCAAAGTTTCAGTTGCATAGGCAGTCTATGGAGGGACAGAAAGCTCACAGATTTCATCAAAAAGATCTTCATTTGTGTTCCGAAGATGAACAAAAGTCTAAGGGTGAGTAACTAATGGCAGACTTTTCAGTTTTGGGTGAACTAACCCTTTAAGATGCACTGCACCAGTTTTGAAAGTACACTAAACAGCATTGTTACTAATTTACGAGATATGTCGAAGTTTAAATCAAATTTTAAACTCTATGGCAAAAGATTTTTAGTGAGTAACATGCTGACTTTTTTGTCCTTTTTGTAGCTTGACCCCTGCTAACTGTATGATATCGTTGTATGGAAAAGAGCAGCGTGAACATGCATCAGAACATCTCCTTTTGTGTTCTACACAAGAAATATAGTCATACAGGTTTGCAACAACATGAGGGTGAGTAAATAATGACAGAATTATCCCTTTTAATGTTATTTGGTGCAATGATTTTTCTCTAAATGCGTTGTTGCACATTATATAGCAATACATGCAAATATTGCTCAAACATAGTCAGGTGTCAGGCTGTGCTGCAGTTTTATTCGAGAGTTACTGTCTCCGCTCAAATCCTGCATTGTGAAATGAGCAGGAAACGCTTGAGAGTATTTCCAGAAATGTGAACCCTCTTGAAATAGCTGTTTGTTTGTTTGTTTATAGAAGTCTGGTTTTGGGGAGGTTGAACAATCAACATTTTTCACATGAGACAGGCATACATCAGGGACCACAGATCCCAGAGGCTCCTGGCTGGTGACAGTTAGCCCCTTGGTCCGGAGATCCAGGCTCCCACTTCCTTGAAACGTGATGCTTCTGCTTTTCAGTAAAGCGGCTCTTTTCTGCCGGCTTGCAATAGGAGCTCAGCCGGCGCTGTGTACTAGTACACAAGCGAGAGGGAACGAGCCGGTCAGCTTGCCCAGCAGCCTCTTTTCTCTCTCTCTCTCTCTCCTTCTCTCGCTCTCTCTCTTTCCTCCCTCCTCTTTCTAACCCTCACTTGCCAAGCTAGGGTCCTGCTTAATGTTTTTGAGAGAAACACACAGCCCCTGATTCAGGCTAGCTGAGGGAAAGCAAGCAGGCTTTTTTTGTGTGTGTTTGTGGTCGCTGCACTGGGAAAGGGGAGGAAAAGCGAGAGGCAGCCGGCGGGCGGACGTCCTTGTCCTTGAAAAACTGCACCAGAGAACTCTTTGAGGGAAGCCAGGATCCAGCGTAAGTAAGGCACACCTCTGACGGGGAGGGACAGAGGGGTGCATGGGAGACCTGCTGCTCTGTGTTGACCCGCCAGGCTGGACTGAGCCACGGTGGTTCTGGATATGTGGCGCTTGGTTCTTTAAATGCTTAATGCTTTTGACAGGGGATTAGGTGAAACATAAAATGCCTTATGTCTCCGAAAAAGCCTGCCAAACTTTGTTCTGTGAAGCTTACGCTCGGTTGTAGTACAAAGCCGGGTAATCTGTTTCTCTGCGAACTGAAGCATACTGTCACAACATTGCAGTCTGTAATGATTTAGTTGTTTTATTTCGTGTTATAATAGGACAGATGACACTGGGTTACATTGGTGAAAGGACTACCTGCTTGTAGGCCATGATTTCATGTGTACACAATGAAAGTATCGCTTAAGATTATGCATCTTTCACATCATGGCAGTGATTTTGCAGACACAATACAAAACATGCAAATGAGCGCTTGTTTCAATCCCAATGTATTTACGTAGAGCATGAGGGATCTCGTCGTAGCTCTGTGACTGGTCTGCTAGCCAATCCAGGTCAGCCAGTCAATATTTCCCACATACTTGCAATACTGAAAATCTGACACCAGCTAAAGAGGCTTTTCTGATCATGTTAGTACTTACGTTGTGCAACCAGACATGCTTGGATGAATTTTATTTATTTATTTATTTTGGGATAAACTCGCACCCTGTTTTGCTGTGTATGCATCACTCCCTAATTGATACCCGAAGCTTTCTGAATGTGGATCGTCTATTAATATACACACCAGTGATGCCTGCCACAGCTCTGCCGCATGTTTGCAAATGAAAACTACTGATCCGCTGTCTTGTCATTTCTCTATGTTGTCTAGTAGTGGCTCTACTTGTGAACATCAAAAATAGATGGCAGTGAATAAAAATCAGTGTCATCATGCAAATGTACAGGTATTTGCTTGTGATGCACAATATATATGTACCATATAGTTTGTAAATTCATTAATATTGGTCTTTTTTTTTTAAAAAAAATTAATTAATTAATTTTTTAATTAATCATTTCTGCTAATTTTGCTAATCTGCTAAACAAATGTCAAAATAAATATCACATTTGTATACTGTGCATTATAATGTTGTGATGCATAAATTCACCTGTAGTGTTTAAAATGATTTTGTTTGAGTTTTTACTGTTGAACAAAATAAAGAATTTTATTATCAGCCATTTATGGGGTATTGGCCATAACATAACATCGGTTTATCTGTACTGTGTATCGAAATAAATTAATATTTATCCAGCAATGATTTATCAAAGAATCCTAAAAAAAAGTATTTTTTAAAACAAAAATATTAAGCAGCACAACTGATAAGATAATAAGAAATGTTTCTTGAGCACCAAATAAGCATATTAGAATGATTTCTAAAGGATCATGTGACACTGAAGACTGGAACTGAAAATTCATCTTTGCCATCATAAATGACATTTTAAAATAGATAATTATAATAAAGTAAAAGATAAAAAAATATTTTCAGTAGTTTTTACTGTATTTTTGATCAAGTAACACAGCCTTGGTTAGCATAGACACATTTCAAAGTTCTGAATGGTAATTAACAATATATATACAATTATTTTAATATGGTTTTAAGTCTTGAGTTTATATACTGAATATCTCTGTTCCTGTAAAATATCTATTTACTGTTAATCCCCGGTTTGCTTTGCAGTGCAAAAGGCCTCTGAAATCCTGTATACTTTGAGCAAAGATGATCTTCTGATTAGTATTCCACTGTCATAATGTATCTGTCAAGTTTACAAGCTCACCCTCTTCCCAATGTATTCTGGGGCATGGTACACAGCATGTCGCTTTAGTTCAGCAGGATTTGACTCTGGAGTTGCCAGAGTAGCCTATGCATTAATTTCTGAACACTGAGGTCTTTTGATTTCCTGTGAAGTTGGGGATCCACATAACATGCGGTTACATATGCGTCAATTCATTATCTTGAAAAGAGGTATTTAGATTGTTAATCCTGAGGATTAACACTCTGAATTAAGAAATGTGTATTACCTCGCACCCACTACTATAAATGCTTTGACCGAGATAATCCTGTCCAAGTTACTGAGTATATGGAGTTGATTATTTTATTTTATAAAAAGGTTAGTTCCAGTCCTTGATTCTGATTGGTCAGTAGCTGTGTTTTATTCATGATAAAGCACCGCTATGATCACTTCACCCAACGGTTCTGTCTATCACGGCAACATCCTTAGCAACCATCCTGAGCAACATAAACAATCACTATAGTTCCATTTATTATGTATTTCAGCAAAATTAACTGTTTATTATTTATGTAATGAATTATGAGTGACCCCTGCTGGCATTATGTTGAGTCATTGAGGCCATACCCTTCCTGCTGTCAAAGAGTCTTCTCATATGGGAGATATGTTGATGTTTGCACGTGTCTGTGTGGAAACCCACAGTTTATGAAGTGTGAAGTCAATATTACTGTAGTTAATAAATTTCTGTTTCAGGTATGGTACTGTATGTCCATCAATTTACACTGTAGCGACTCTTGCAAAATCGTGCTAAAAAACACAAAACAGATGTTTTCTCATACTGAGAGATAAGCAGATGTATGTGTGTGAGAAAATATGCTATACGGTGTTAAAAAAATAAATTATACAGCAGATTTGTGAGATATACAGTGGTGACATTTTTAGCAGTAATAATAATAATAATAATTATTATTTTTAATGTGTGATGTGAGAGATATTGTGGTGATCTTTTTTTTTTTTTTCTCCCAAATTATTATTTATTTATTTACTTTTAAGTTTGATGCTTTAGAATGTTTTTGCCTCTAGATTGTCAAGGAAGGCATTTTTAGCTCTGAGTTTTTTGTGTCGCTAAGGTGTGATGGTATTTGTAACATTCAGCCTTGTGAGAGGCCAGTTTGAAATGTGGCTTCCTGGAGGAAATTAATCTTCTATGGTTTATTAGTGGAGGCCACACTCTGAAGTATCCTTCACCTTTTGAATAATTAACAAGCAAGCTAAACAATGTGGTAGATAGATGCCATAAATCTGAAGGCCGTGGAGGTATACTCCTGGTCCAGCATTCATAAAGAGTCTGAAGCGATCTAAACAACGGTGAAATGAGATGAATTAATTGCGTTGTACCTTTTGGCATCTGCAGTCTTAACGTTACTTGAAAAAAAAAAACAAAAAAAACCCCATCAGTCTGGTCAGCCCCTTTCCATATCCTCTCTCCTCATCCTTGGTGGATGGCTCCAGTGTTTTCTTTAAGACTAAGAGCTTTGTGTTAAAGCTACTCTCAAATTCTCGACAGATCGATACCTATAGATCCTCTAATTGGAAGCCATTAGTTATGGGGTTTATAAAGCTAGTAATTATTGTGTGTAATCTTGCAGAAAATTAAATTTGGAGTTGTGTACAGTGTATTGGAGAGAAGATTTTTTTTCTGCTGCATTTACTATCTGTCAGGTGTTGCACGGTCCTACTTTTTCATGTGCAGAGCCAACTTTAGTCTTTCTAGCATAATACACTGCATTTATATGGAAAAGCTGAATAAGAGGAAGCCGTTTCAGGACTAGGTTTTATGAAAGAATGAGTAAAGTGGGGTCGAGTTGTATTCTTTTGAGAAAACAAAATACAAATAGGAAGTTCAAAAGAATAGCACTTATTTGAAATAGATTTTTTTTTTTTGTACAATGTATTATTGTCATTTTTGATCAATTTAATGAATGAATTCCTTGCTGAATAAAAGTATTAATTTCTTTCAAAAACAAAATCATGCTGACCCCAAACATTTAAGGGTATATACTGAGTAATACTACTGTAGACACCTAATAATAAAATGTATAATAATTGTATTTTGGTCTGTATGACACTATTCTGATATGATTCTGATTATGGTTATGTCATGGACTTGAGTATGGAATTACCCAAAAATACTTTTTATGCTCTTTTATGCAGTTGTAGTACTCATAACATGCATATATTCAGTACAGAAGATTCATTGTCTGTTTGGGAGTTAACAGCGATAAAGTGAATATCTGAATATAAAGTTGTTGCAGTGGATGAGATGATGACAGTGCCTAAGGCAAACACACACACTTGTTAAAAATGGAGGAAAACTAGAACTGCTACATGTGTGTAATTCTGGTGGTGCTTTAATTTTACTTGTTAGTTATTATGTGTGGCAATTTGTCAGATTAATTGAAATAAATTGGTGAAAACCCTGGAGCTTTTTAAGTTGTCTAAATCACCCTAAATTCTTTTGAAGTGTAGGTTTAAGAATTCCCAATGTAATCATGATTTACAGTTTGTTTTGTTATGGCAAGTAGAGTAAATTCGAAGTGAATCAATGTTTAATTAAAGCATATGTTGTCATGAATATTATCTCCCAATGCATAGACCCAGAGAGATGTGTGTAATCAAAAAACATCTCAATGATTAACACAATAGCAGCAAGAGACCGCTTTGAAAGTGGTGCACAATTGCAATGCAACAATAGGATCAAATTATATTGTGTCTTTTAACATTCTGGTCATGTTGTTCACAGGTCTAGATTTAGAACTGGACCACTAACAGAAAGCATTGCACCTGGTACAGTGTGCCTGCATGACCACCTCTTTTAAAATAGCTCTTGTTTTTTCTGTGTGCGTGTGCGTGCGTGCGTTGTGTGTGTGTGTGTGTGTGTGTGTGTGTGTGTGTGTGTTTAGGAGTATAACCTATAAAAGTTAGGTCCGTTAGCTTAGCTTTGCGCATGGTATTTTCTGCGTAAACTAACCAGGGTGATATGCAAAGCAGCTTTTGTTTAGCTGTGTAAATGAAAATTGCTAATCAATTTTACCCCTTATTTCATGGCCTGTGGTTTCTGCCCCACCCCCACCAGCTGGTTAATCATGCACAAGCTGAACACTTCATTACCCAGGACATGTTTGCCCCTTAGCGCTTTCTCGCTAGTAAATTAGTTCTTTCTATTTATACAGGTAAGGCAGGTCAGAGGTCTCCGGGTTGCGAAAGGTAAAGGGATGAAATTAATATAGCGCCAAGCTCTTCTGGCTGAGAGCCTCCCAGAAGAAAAGCCCTCCAACTTAAACAGTTTCATAAGGAGAAATGAATTGGCACTGTAGGAGTGCAGCTCTTTTTGTTCTAGCCTCAGATTGGTCCTGCTGTGTTCTTTCTGTGCTGCACTGCGTGTCCTTTGAAGCCATGAGCTCAAATCTTGGAAGCCTGTTTCCTACCCAGTGCCTGTCCTATCTACCTCCGCACCTTCGTCCAGGTTGTTTTTTGCGGTTTCATCACGTTTCTTTTGTAGCTGCATTGAAGTGATTCACTGTTTTGCTCTCCCTGCAAAGAGAACTTGTGAAAATTGAGGGAGGCCCCCAGAGATTTGAGAGAGCAGTGTTTTATCTTCATGTAATCCCAGAGTGAAAGTGTGTCATCATTCATGAAGCTAGTCAAAGTCCAGGGGGCTTCATCTGAGCTTTATAGGGGATGAGGCGAAACCGATCCGTTTCACAGGTGTTCTGGACTGAGGTATGCTTCTTTTAGGTTTTGTTGACCTTGTCGAGTAATGGTCACATTTGATGTTCTCGCAACCTACTTAGTAAATGGGTAATTTTCCTTATGCCCCAAAACCATTCTTGTGTGTATATATATATATATATATATATATATATATATATATATATGTATATGTATGTATGTATGTATGTATGTGTGTGTGTGTAACGATATTGATACACCACCCGCTGTACCGCGGTACTTTCATGGTGCCCCTGCCCCCTGCTGCTCTGGCCCAGCCCTGGCCCATTGTTGAGGGTGACCTCACTTTACCTTATGTCCGCGTTTTGTTGCTTTCAAAAAGAAACAAAGTGTAATTTTTCAAATTCTGTCCATTTTATCATACAATTTAAAAAAATAAAATGCTGTTTTGGTACTCTTTAATGTGGCGTGATAGATTACTGTATAGGTGTCTCTTCCTCTTTAATACTAGTTACAGAATAAACATGAATGAACATCTTAAGGTATGTTGAAAGATACAATGCAACTTACTGAAACATACCATCTCATGTAATCGCTCAATCAGCTTTTAAACCGTATGTCACATAACATTTACCTCAGGCAAGTCATTCAGTGTCCACAGTTTGTTAGTTCGTCATTGAAATGAACTCTTCCTCTTTCGAGGAACCAAAGTACACCGCTGTGAAGGAAAGGAAGGTGTGTGGGACGAAATGCGGCAGTGGCACAACAATCATTTCATGTTCTGTTGTTGTCATAATTGTTGGAAGCCAAAATTGAAAAAACAATTACGATTAATCGCACAGCCCTATATAATGGTGTATTTATTATTTGAAAATATGTTCTGTTTTTTTTTTTTTTTTACATTTCATATCACATTTCATATATTAGGCCTACGAAGCAAAAAATGGTCAAATTAAACTTTTTTTTAGGTTACTAGCTTAGCATAGTGCTAGCTGTTTAAGAAAAGCTTTTTATTAGCTTTTTATTAACAATATACTGTGTCATATTAGCTTGCTATTTTTGATCAGTCTTTGAGGAAGAGGGGACAGGACTCTTGTGACTCTGGTTTTCAGTCCTGCTCATGTGCAAACACACCTTAACCAGCTAATTAGGGGTCTTCAGGGTTACTAGCCCTTCATTTGAATACCTACTTTCCTACTATATAGCAGGTGAAAAACAGTGCATGAAAGTAGTAGTACCTTTTTTTTCTTGGGGTGAAGAGCATTTTGATCATCAAATAGAAGAGATTTTAAAGGTTCTTCATGGAACCATAGATGCCAAGAAAGAAGAGTGCAGGGGCAGGATAGGACACCTCTGGCCTATGCAGTTTTTATCACCATTTCCACATCTGTAACTACACCATCAAGCTTCTTAAGAGAAGCAGATTGCTTTGAGGTTAGACCAGCCCCCTGGTTCCTCATCAGAGAAGTGGACCACAGCACTGCGCTCTTGACCCAGTGCAGTTATAAGAAGTGTGGCTTGATGAGCCCATCAGCTGCTTAGGAAATTTTCTCATGAGGTCCCTCAATCTGGCTTTCTTCATCATCTGTCCCCCTAAAAATATGACCAATGCCGACTTCTTACCCTGATCCTTCGGCATCTGATTTCATCTCGAAGGCCTATTTTTAATCGCGGGTGCAGTGCAAAGACATTCCTCCATTAATTCATTAAATTACCCAGCTGTGCCTTGCTGTGTCATATTTTCCTTTGGCCCTCTTGCTATGTACCACAGAGGATAGGGCCCAGCTCCATGCTGTTGATTCGTTCCTGGCCGCAATTCTTTGGATCACATCACAACTTGAGTATTTTCATTGAAACAAGAGCACCCTCATCGCGTTTATTTACATATAAATATACGCTTGCAGTGCATGGACAGATGGCTAAAAACAGGGTGTTGGGTGGGGGAGTCATGCCTTTTTCCAGTCCGTTCTGAGGTTACTAATGTTTACATCCAATAATAGATAATACGCTCATCTTATCGCATTTGCAATGGAAAGTCAGCGTTTCAATTACTTGTGCCAAAGATTTAGATGAGCTTGTCCCAAACTAGAGGAGGTAATTCAGCCTTGATACATGGATGCCAGTAGCTGCCAGTGCTCCTGGAAAAAGGCAAATAAAAGATTAATAAAAGACTTGGAGGGTTTTTCTTTTTCTCTCTCTGTTTTTGGTGTTTCTTCATTGTTGATGTTGTGAACCATAGATGGCTCCTGCCAGAACGGTTAGCATCTTGCTGACCTGAATTCTTTTGCTTATAACAGCCTTGGGTCAGATGACCCTTTCATGCTAGCGCAACATCCCAGCATGATTCATGTTGAAATATGAATAAGGCTATAGGCACAGGGGTGAATTTGGTGCCAAGGGATGGCGGTGACTTCACCATGTGTTGTATAGATTGATGAAGTCGAGTGACAAGACATTTCAAGAAGTCGTATTTGTATAGAGTGACAGAAGGAGCTTATCTACACATGGCTAATTTTTAATATACCGCTGTTTCCATTTGTTGTTATGTCAGTAGAATTTAGTGTAATCATGTCTGGTTTTTAAAATGTAAACCAAACTAAATTGAAGGGTGGTGGAAACTAGTTTCTCTAGTTTATTCGCAGGTTCACCATTAATGAAATGGAGAATGGACATTTAAAAAATCTTAGACACCCATAAGTGGATAGTGTACATACATACATACTTACTTTACTTACTTAATTTATTATTATTATTTTTTTAAATTTATTTATTTTAGTACAAAGTTATTCAAAGTACAACTCTATTGATGTAGTATGTGTATATATAGTATTACAGTAGCAACAATAACTAAAGTGTAATTATGGTATTATGGATAAATTTGTGTATCACTCACTGCTAGAGTTTACTACTTTCTACTCCACATAGTACGTCAGATTATATCCACTTAGAAATATGCCAAAACAAAGCATACAAAGGAAAAGGGAATGATTTTTTAGACATTGAAACAGAAGTAGAGCACATGTGCAGCAGTCTCCAAACAGGTTTCTGTGGCCCCAGTGCCATAGATAAGACAGCGGAGTGCAGCGCGAGCACCACAGCTTCCCGAGTGACATCAGCCGCTCTGTGATCTGGCACACTTTCATTCGGTAACAGATTAAAAAGCCTCTTGGTGAGCCCCAACTCTCACTCTCACTCACTCTCTCTCTCTCTCTCTCTCTCTCTCTCTCTCTTTCTTTCCATCAGGCAGAAAGAGGGTGAGGGAAACGAGTGAATCAGAGTGATACTGGAGCTCTGTGTGCTTGAGGCTGTCCCTAACTGCATCTCTCACACTATCTCTCTCTCTCTCACTATTCATCTTTCACATATACAGCACACCATCACACTCCTTAGTTCACAGCAAGGGTATAAGATGGGGAAAAAATACAGAGGCAAGCTAGGGACCAAACTTTTTTGTGTACGCACATGGTGTTGGAGACGGAAAGCTGCTAATCCATCGCGCTGGCCGAATGGAAAGGGCAGACATATTTATAGCAAACTGAATCACTCGCCTCACAAATGCACAACAAGCTTTGGCCGTGATATTTCAGCTCTACAGTGCAAATACAGCAAAGCTCCATGCAAACTAGACTTAAGACACTGGATTCTGCAACTCTTCTCAGTGCAGAGTTGCTCTAGGGAAACAGGTGGTGTAGATATGAAGCATATGAGCCTTGTTTATTCACCCTAAGATGTTATTTTACCTGTTCTCTCAGTTATGAAGACAAATTATATTACGTTTTCTGAGACATCAATCATTTTTAAGATTGACTCAATACGTATCTGAATATTGTTGAATGAAGTACAAGTTGAAGGCTTATGTGTTTCCTTATTAACTATAAAGCCTAATAGAGTTTTGTAGTAAAGGTCTTTTTAATGTGAACTTGGTACATCGGATCACCTCTGACCTTTTTTGAAAGGTCAGAGGCAGGTGTGAGAATTTATAAAATATATAATATTCTCATATGCTGCCAAAAGCTTTTTATACCCAGATTTATCCAGAATTATTGTGCATCATTTTTCATCATTTTTTCATATATACAGTGTACATAATAGTTTGAGGTCATAAATGCATATATAGTCAAAAAAGTAGGGCCCTATGATTTCCGCAATGCAGAAAACGTGGACGGAATCGCGAATCCAGTCATAAAAATGGAATTTAGTATATAATCACAGAATTTGTAAAATTTTTGATGAATGAATTAAAAGGTCAGTACACTTGAAATCAAATCACAATATAGACTAGTGTCCGTGAATATTAAACCGCAAAAAGACTATTTAAATATGAATCCTGCATGCTTGTGTGCCTCTGAAATGAATGACGCAGAAGCGCGGTTTCATTTACCTCACACACTGAAGCACGTGCGGCGCTCACAGTGTTTTCATCCTCTGTTGAAATTCATCTCTAGAGCCGCTCTGAAAGTCACTTCATCAGCATTTAACTGCTCCATTTGAGAAAACTATCGTCATAAACACAGAGAAACTCAAAGCATTAGGCAACCCGTCAAAATAAAAGTTTGATTTAACTTGACAGAAACATATTAGTGTTGTACAGTAGAATTTAGGTAAATTAATTTAGTAATAAATTATTAAAACTATATTTTTAAGGAATAATCTATGTTAACAGTAAATCTCTGTTGTGCAGCACATTGTTTGACAAAAAAGTTTAATTTCATGATTAAGAGATAAATGAAATGGTATGCGCTCATTTGATTGCTGGAAAAATTAAAATACGCAACAGAATTTCTGAAAAAAACAAACAAACATTTCATTAAAATACATTTTTTAATTAATAAATTGTTGTTTTTAAGAATTCAGTTAATTAGAGATGTTTTTTGATTATTAAAATGTAATTAAACCTTTAAAATGGAATTCAGAAAAGTTAAAACAGAAAACAGAATTTGGTTAAAATTAAACACAATTTGAGGGGAAAGAATAAACGTATATCATAGGGCCCTAAAAAATGTAATTTTTTATTAAACTTTTAATAAATTGTTAGTAAATTGGATGTTTCATTATTTCAATTAACTAACATTTTATTTAACCATTAGAATGAAGTTAAAAAAAAAAAAAAAAAAAAAAAACAGAATCCAGAAAAAATAAAATGGAAAAAAACAGAATTTGAGGAAAAAATAAAACGGAATTTGGGAAAAAATAAAACTGATTTCATAGGGACCTAAAAAAGTAATATTGATGAATATCATTACAATTTAAAATAACTGTCTTATATTTAAATATTTTTATTTTTAAATATTTTTGAAAATGGTTAGTGTGGAAGTGTTTTGCAGTTATTCATTGATGAATGCAAAGAATCCACTTGAGTTAAAATAATGAACAATTGCCCATTCTGTCTGAATTGCCATGTGAGTTCTGTATGAAAACTAAGTTGAATCTTTAAATATGTCATAATTTTACATCTTACAATCCTCCAGCTTTCTTGATACCATCCGATCAGTATGAACCAAAATAGTCGTGTATCACTATTCTTAATGATAACTGTCACTACATCTGGTCTATTCCAGTGTGAGGTGTGGACCGGTGTTGGTCAGAACAAGTCTGTACTATTTAAAGGTTTGAAGGTCGCTGCTTTCTAATCGTCACAGCAAATGTGTGTGGTGGAAGTACACCTGCATTATATACAGTATATGCATTTATGTGTGTGTGTGTATCCTGCAGTGGCATTAGTCAGAAGAGGTATTTTGGGAGTGCAAACTGTTGGCTCGCAGTTTGAGCCCTGTCAGCATGACATTTTCATGAATCATGTTGTTTCACTGAGATGTATGACTCTCCCTTTTTCCCTTGCTCTTTGACTTTTCATTTCTCTGTTTTCTCTTTCCCCCCTCTCTTTCTCACACTCTCTCTCTCTCTCTCTCTCTCTCTCTCTCTCTCTGAGGTTAAGGACAGAGTTGTGAGATGAGATGTAACCCCATCTCTACCTCTTCATGGTCTTCCTGCCATCCAACAGTTGTGCAACTTTTTTTTTATAAACTACATAAAATTGCATTAATAATCCACTTGAATCAAAAAAGAGCCCGCTCAGTTAGAATTGAGATGTGTGTTCTGTGTGCAAAACAAAGTTCAAACCTGTATGATCTACTTTCATCTGCACACAAAAGAAGATTTTGATGCATGTTTTTGTTTTTATTTCTGTTTTTGTCCATACAATCTAGTGTTGTCAAAAGTACCAACTTTGATACCAAGTCTGTCCTGAAATTTTAAAAATGTGATGCTTTGAATGTCAAGCACTCAACATATACGCCTGCTTTAAAACGCTCCCATGTATACCTGTGTAAGCGTTCGGTGAAGAACGTGTCCATTATTTTGAAGCGTTGATCACTGTTGATCACCAATTCCAGACATATCTGATGTGTGCATGAACACAATGGTCAATCAGAGGTGTTTACGAATCCGCTCAACAGCGCTCAAAGCATCACATTTTAAAATGTCAGTACCGACTTGGTACCGAAGTCAGTACTTTTGACAACTCTAATACTATCTAAACTGGACGCCACTGACTTTAATTGTATGGACATAAACATTTTCCAAAATATCATCTTTTATGTTCCAGCCACTGAAGAATGACATGAGGAATGACATGAGGGTGATTAAATGATTAAAAAAACCTTTATTTTGTGTGAACTCTCCCTTTAAATGAAATGTAACCAATAAGAGCAACCTCTGAGCAGTACGATCTTCCTCTTACCATTTTATTGTTGGATGGGTAACAAATGTGTGTGAATTATCTTTAAATTCCCATGATGGAGCAGCCAGCATGAGGGTGTCAGTAATGTGCAGTAGTGAAGATGCTTATCTTGTAGTTGTGATGACTCTGTTGATTCCATGTGAAAGACTAGAGATTTTCTCATGCCTCTGGTTTGCTTTCTCTGTGATAGTCTGCCATTGACAGGATTTAGTTCTCCGAATCTCTTGGGGGAACGTTACTTTTTATACTGCACTGCTCTAATGCAGATGATTTGGGTATTTTTGCACACGTTGTAAGTTTTGCAAACGGTGAGTCATTTGGCAGATGTCTCTTGCGATGGAACATGATGATACATAAGGCAAAGATTACCCTAGAGCCCCAGAGGAACACTGTCATTTTCTGCCACCACTGTCCTGAAAAGAGATGCTCCAGCTCTCTCTCGCACTTTCTCTCTGTCTCCTGCCCGCTGATATCTCTCTCACATCAGCAGTAGTGCAGGGAAAGCAGAAATGCTTACGTCCAGCTTTCTTTGGCTCCCTTCCCTTTGCCATTTCCCTACACAATAGGGCCAGTGACTGTCTCCACCTGAGATGATCTGGGAGATAGATGGTGAAGCAGACAGGAAGAGCTCTGACGTAATACATCATTATGCAGACTCTGATCATCCCTATAAAGTTTGGCCATTAAATAAGTTCTTTTGAACTGATTATTATTAATTGATTTGTTTGGACCAGTTTGCAAAGCGAATCGATTTGATTATTTTGAAAATCACTGAATTACCTCCCTGTCTTTGTCTGAGAGTAAAACATTGGTGGTAGTTGACATTGGTGGTTGAAAACAAATTAGTTTTAACAAATTAGTATAGATTTATTTATTTTATTTTAAATGGGTGCATCCCTTCAAAAGATGTGTGCATGGCGACTTGTGGAAACTTTTTTGAATGATTTCGATATAAATTACTTTTGTTAAGCATGCATGATATTAAAATTCTTGCTGATGCCAATAAGCTGTTAGTTAGTGTCATGTTATGGCTGTATATGTATATTGATACAAGGCCAATATTATATTATATATATTTTTATTTTATTTTATTTTTTCTGAATAAATTAAAAAGTAAAGTGTTTCAAGTTTTATTTTAAATGCTACAAATGAATTTTGGTATCACAACATTATAATATATAGTGTGATTCTTTGGAGTTATGTAACATATCAATAGCATTTACAGTGAAATACTAAATTCCATTGAAAACTCTTGAAAACTCTGAAAACATTGTGTAAACATAAAATGTTTTTTCCTCCACGGCCTTATGAAAGAATTTTATGTCTATCATGTTTGTGTATACCTGTTATGTTCAATCTATTTTACTAGGTTTGTTTCTCTGTCTGTCAGAGGAAATTAATTAGGCTTCAGCTTATTGCTAGAACAGATATAAACAGTATAAAAAAAGTTCCCTCCAAACAAGCACATCACAACAGCAGTGACATCAAACGCCAGCTTTTCATTAATGTAACACTATTTGCTGATATATTTTGATAAGTGTTAGCTAATGCCTTCTTGTAAAAACTGTAAAAAGAAAGATATGAATACTGGAGTGCAGTGGAACGTGTAAACAGCACCCATGAGACCACGTCAGTGTAAGATCGCTCATTTCATTTTTCAGCTGTATCGTCGATGCCTGACATCTCCACAGAGACGAGACGTACATCTCACACAGATTAATGGATATGAATTTTTTCCCCCTTCGTTCTAACTACACCCAATTTAAGGGCTCAAATTTGATTTTTTTTTTTAAGGTTGAAAAATCCACAAATGGAGGAAATATGGCTGTCAAGTGATAACATTTTTTTAATCGAATTAGTTACATGATATAGATTAATTAATCGCAAATTAATCACACATCAAATTACCCCCAAATGATAGTTATTATTGTGTTAAATCAGAAAAGCATCTATTAGAGATTACAAAATATCTCCTTGTATATTGCGCAAATCAAAGAAAGTCATACAGGTTTGAAACAACATGAGAGTGAGTAAATATTAAATAATTTTCATTTTTGGGCAAACCATCCTCGAAATATGAAATTTTTAATTATATTATTTATTTATTTATTTATTTTTTGGATACTCCAAATACAAAACAAAAACTGCCAGTAGGTAGTGGTAAATGTCTAAAGGAGTAAGTTATTGTTATCCATTTATTTGGTTCTTCAAACGGTTGATTCATCCAGGAATGAAGTAAATGGCTCTCTTTATGAATGGGCCATTGAATCATTGGTTCACCCAACTGATTCGCTCAAAACGTGGATTCGTAGAAAAGAAACACTGCTGTATGTTGCTTGGAGATGCACGTCAGTTCTGCTCCGGCTTTATAGATAGTATTTTCGTTGGCAAAATTAAGCTAAAACGGACAATTTATGTCTAAAATATAACAATCTTTTTGTTTATTGAACTGATCTATAAAATCAGTATTACTTGTGCTATTCAGTTTTATATTGCACTTGTTACTCATGTGATATTGCTTAACTATATCATATGATATAAATATGAGACAACTTATATAGGGGCATTTTTGCCTTCATTTTTAATTTTAGGGGCATTCTAACTGAGATTTTGCCATACTTTTATAAATATACTAAGAGGTCAGGCTTTGTGTGTCTTATTCTCACTGTGTCTCATTTTTCAATAGCCGATTCTTTGCAGACATGCCCACCAACTCTTTGTTGTAGTCACTTCTGTAGTACAAGTGAAAAGTTGTTTTGCAGTGCTTTATAACAGGATTTGAACCTGCATTGCAGTCAGTAATGAAGATGTCCATAGAGGCGACGTTATTCACAAGACTAAGGTCCGAGAGCCTGAGGGACGTCTGTATCTACAGGATTACTGCAGTAAATCTCTCCTCTCTCCTCTGGGTCAGCAGGCTTTCCCTGGCCTTCTCTCTCTCTAGGAAGTATAGTCATACCTATCTTTCCCCCTCACTGATCAGAAAGGTGGAAGTGTCATTAGAAGTCTGAGTGAGCAAGCTTATACTTCCTAAGTTGTACTTGGCATACAACAGAGAAGAAAAAAAATATTTTTGACTTGTGAACAAAACTTATGTAAAGACAAAGAGAGATGTGTGTATTATTTCTGCTATACTAGTAACACCAAATGAATGTGCAAAAATTAGAAGTTTTCAAACAGGATCCCAAAAACATTCTACCTGACTGGGTTGTTGGGGAAAAAAATAGACAGTACTGGCTCAAACTCATGCCATTGTTTGCTAGTGGGGCTGGTAGGGATGTTCAAACAAACAATTTTTTGGGTGCCCACAACCCCTTCTACTACAAAAGTTTAGGGTCAGCAAGCTTGTTTTTGCTGTATTTTTAATCAAATAAATACACCCTTCGTGAGAATAAGAGACTTAAAAAAAAAACAAACAAAAAAAACTTGCCGATACTAAACTTTTGACTGTGTGGTTATTCTTTTTAATTGTTTGGCAATGAATTTAATGCCTGACTTGCCACATCAACTTTTAAATAACCTGCTACAGAAATCGACTGCAGTTCAACATCTTTCAATGAAAGGCTCAGTTTTTTGCGGAGTTTAGATATGTCTGCAAGTCTTTATATTCTTCTATATGTGGACCAAAGCTGCTGTCTTAAGGTCAGGGATCCACTCTTGGGGTCACACTCAGGTCTGGTCTCTCTGCATTAATCACCCCTCATCTTCTTAGTGCCTGACCCGGGTCTCCAGCAGCATTCCCAGGGTTGCACACCCCCATGACCTGCTCCTTGACCCACTGGCCCTTTGGTAAACGCTTGGCTCCTCTTCACCTGCAAATAAATACAGTAAGGTGCACTTTTCCATCCGTCACAGCCCGAGAGACCAGACCCTATCGTTTTTTTTGTCTTGGAAACACTTCTCTGTGTTTCTTAGAGCAACACGATCCTGCCCATAATCGTTTTCAGACACTATCTGGTTGCTGGAAAGAGAGTTGCCTTTCTGTTAAATATTTTGTTATTATACAATGTATTTATATATATTTTTAATACTTTCTTCATTTGATATTCTAATCATTAATCTGTTTGCCTGTGTTGATATAAAAATCCAGAAAACTCCAGGCTAAATCCAGAGTTTAAAGAAAAACTAAGCGCTCTTGATGTGAAAAGTGACGGAATGGCCGTCTTTCTTGTTTTTCCCACCTCTCGGATCATTAGCATGTTGGTTTAGCGCTCCTTACAAAAAGCAAAGCGGTCTCCTGGGAGCGTTCCCACACGTACAAACCCACCTCCTTCAAAAGAAAACGCAGCAGGCTCTCTTTTGTTTAGGTTAGCCGAATAACAGAAGTCAAGCATGTCACCTGTGTTTTGAGTTGCAGTCATGAATATTCAATGTTCTCTCCTTCATAGTAAAGCAGAGAGAGACTGAGATGGAAAGAGTGAGAGAGAACCACACACTTCTTATTCTAATGCATCGTTTTGGTCTTTTGGGGTAGCTGCCATGTTTGAAGATTCAAGAAAGCAGTTGGCTTTCATTCAGCGTTAGCAGTAAAGAAAATGTAAGTGCCCAAGGAGGGAAAAGCAAAACCTACTTTAGCATAAAATATGTGAATCTGTGAATTTTGTTCCTGCTGATGAAGAAACACGGCTTTCAAACACAGATTTTGGCGCACAGTGTATTCGTTTTTATATCCTTTCTTTCCTGGTCCTACTTATTTTCATTTGAATTATTTTCTTATAACTTGTTCCAAAATTACAGTGCTGACCCACATTTCTGATTTGACTAATTTGAACCATTTTAATCATGTATACCGATCTGCAGGTTGGGTAGGGGATAATTGTATGTTTTCTGCAGCGTTGCCGTCTTCATTAGTGTACTTTGATTACGTGTTTTCTAAAACTACAGAGAATACCTATAAGTTCACGTAGACAGTTTAAATCTTATCAAGTTTTATGCCCCCTGTTGATTATGTTAACAGCAGTTTGGCTGCTCCTTGAAAAAAAGTAATACTTGTGAGTTCTCTTCGTTATAACAAAGGAATAGTCCACCAAATGACTTTCTTGCTTTTGCAAAATGCACAAAGAGATTTCAACACTTGCCAAGGTGATATGACAATATATGTTGGTAATACAGATGATCCACTGTTTGAAATTTAGCTATATTGTATTTAATAATTGTGTAACATATAAACCAGTGCCACTTTTAGCACCACGCAAGCACAATACAAAGTATCATAAAAATTATCCTTATGATTCATGCAATATATTAGTTTTATTAGGGATGCACTGATACCAGTACTATACGATACTTTTATTTTTGGTACTTGCCAGTGCTAAGTACCGATACCTGTATATTCATTGCATTTGTAAGTTTTAAAAATATTGGGTAGAAAAAAACTCCTGATTGCCCATTGTGTTCATGCGCTCAACAGATATATATGTCATTGGCTACAATGATCAATGCTTCAAAAACATGTTGTAAATAGACATCTGTGATGCTCTTCACCAAGAGCTTACACAGATACACAAGAGCGTTTGAAGGCAGGCGTCTATCAGCAGACCGGTCCGCTGATAGACGCCTGCTTTTAAACGCTCCCACTCGCTCTTTCAAAACGCTTTCAAACACTTCCGTGTGCTTTCAAATGCTCCCGTGCATTGATCATTGTAGTCATTCACAGACTTATTCATCTGTTGAGCGTATGAACGCAATGGCCAATCAGAGGTGTTTACGAATCCGCTCAACAGCGCTTAAAATGCTAGGGGGAAATGCTGGTATCGTCACATTTTTTTAAATTTCAGTACCGACTTGCTATTGAAGTCGGTACTTTTGACAACACAAATGCTAGTTAAAATGTATTGTAGGAGCTTCTGTTGCTTACACTGTTCATGTTATTGCAACTGTTCATTCTATAGCACTGTGAATATGTGGAGGTGCTCCAGCAGGGCTCAATGCTATGGATTTTTTTTTCTGGTTGGCTCAGTGGTTCAAATTTTTAGATACCAGTGAAACATCACAATTTTCAGGTACAGAAATTGAATAAATTAATTAAATGTAAAATAACATTGTTTAGTCTTTACTGTAAATTAAATATAGACTAATCCTTATCAAAGTTACAAAAGTTATTTAGTAAAAAGCAGTGGGTGATTTTTCTTTTCGTCTTTTGTTGTTAGATAAACATTAAGGACAAAGACAGCAGTAGGTTTGGTTAGAGCTGTGCGTATCCAACATACTGTTTCACACGCATTTTCTTTCTCAATTGTTTACATTCGACAGAACCGTCTATGTTTCACAAGGATACCAGCGATACAGGCATTTTGACATAATTCTGTGTGAATTTGTCCGTTCAAGAGCAAGAAGATGTGAAATAGAACTCAATTCAATAGGCTATTCACATGCTGTCTGAGAGGCAGCTTTCTGGGCGTGCACTTCGGATGTTTGCACACAGAAAACTTCTTGAAAATGTCATGTGATTACTGTGCTGCTTTCCTGCAACAATGTAGGGAACCACTGCTCGTTATACATAAATCATGAAACAGTTTTTACTTACATATACGAAATAATGTTTCAATCCAAATGGTGCATATGTGCGAAGTGAGCGATCAGCAACCAAGAACATGCCACAGAAGTGTGCGCGCTCTCTCTCTCTCTCTCTCTCTCTCTCTATACCGTCAGTTAATGTTAGTAATATGTGCCTCGTTTTATCTTCTTTGCTACTGACATATCCGACCGAACTACAAGCTTTCCAGCGATGTCTGTGAAAACAGGATGTGCTCGACAAGCTTGCGCGTCTGTGCCGCTGTGCGCTTAATTCACTCTGCGTGTTTTGCTTATCAGCTTGGAACAGCAGCTATGCCTGAATAATTAATTTGTTTAATATTCTGTTAATTAGATATATTTACTTAATAGATATCCTTCTCTCATATCTTGATTATGCTCTTTGTTTGCTGTCAGTGTTTCTTTGTCTGGATAGGGGACACAAACACTGTATACACGCTGCGTGGTATTGGTTTTTGGCATTGGAGCTTTTTAATGAGTACGAGTACATGAGTGCACTATCGGTATTGATGCATCCCTACGTGTTATTGTATATTAGTTTTCTGTAGTCGTTCAATAGGTGTGCAAGAAACAGACTGAAATATAAGCTGTTGTTCATTGAAAATGTCTGAATGATTCATTCAAAATTGGGTTGATTCGGTTCTGGAATTTAACTTACTCATCAGTGAATTGCTGCAGTTAACAGCTTACTCAAGGGAAAGATTGTAATTGAATAATACCCTAAATTTAAGTTTATTCCTCAAAATTGTATGGCTTTTAATGGTGCTTTTGAATTCTTTTGAAGCTTGAAAGCTTTAGTCACCTTTCATTGTAATTTCATAGTAAAGTGTGACCAGCACAATCAAAATTTCTCCTTTTGTGATCCGAAGAAGAAAGCAAGTTATACAGGTTTGGAACGACACGAGTCTGTAAATCATTTTTAGGTGAATTATCCCTTGATCTACACTATTATGTTGAGCATCATTACTTTGTGAGCATCGATGGAATAGTGTATGAACAGATCTGTGGTTCACCAGAGTCATGGTGTGTGTATTTGTGTATGTCTGGCGGGTCACGTGGAGGCCCATGGCAGCGTGTCTGGCTGTGTCCCTGATTCAGTGCTGCAATGGGGGGACAGATGGGGCCGCTGAGAGCCGCCTGCAGCAGCGGAGCAGCACAGACAGGGGAGCACCCCATTCACACCTCACCACGACACTCAGATCAGCATGGGGAACCAGGCCACACTCCACTGTCTGCCTCTCTGTCAAACATTCTCCATGGCTTCTGGTCTTTTTGGTGAGCGTGAAAGCTCAAACACATACAAAAATCATGAATTTCTTTATTATTCGTTGGAAAAGACATCCACTTAAATTTAAGTTAAAACTCTAGTTCACAAATGCGTAGGCATGAAAGTTTATCATAGCATAATTCAGCATCCTAGTACAGCTACAAACACCTTCTTTAACAGCTTCTGTACCCCATTTATCTACAGGGCACAGTACAAAGAACAACAAGCTTTTTTTGCTGGAACATAGTGGTTTCTTAAACATAGGCAACATGAAAATATGAATACTAATTACAAAATTAGGAAAGACAATGTAATTTGTTGGGTGCTCAGTTGAGAGAGCATTAAGCCTGAGGAAATTCCTTCTCGAGAGTTTGCTTTAGCTCACTCTACATAACTCTTTGAATATTTGCATACACTGAGTTAATGAACAAAGTTTTCCTCCTCTGTGAAGGCGCATCACTTTCAGCCCTGCTGCACACTTGTAAATTAGCCACGGAGAGCGCAGGCTTCACCTGTTGAGAGGCCGTCTGGTGTGTGAAATGAGCTCCCTATTGGGAGTGGGTGTTGCCTTGTACCACTGATCCGAAACCAGGTTTTGCAGATTCTCTTGTAGCCACTGAACTCTGGAATGAGGTAAGGGCTTGACTTGGGATCAGTACCGTATTGTCACGCTTTCTACCCGGTGGTTGTCTCAGAATCAGAGATGGACCATCATTGACACAGACGCAGAGTCTTTTTTCACCTGCTGTAGAGGTTCATTCAAGAGCACATGGTGGCGTCTTGGACTTGACGGCACATACGGAGTGCATGAGGAGTCCTGTCTGTCATTACACCCGCTGAGTTGTCCAGTGCAAATTTGTAGACAAAAGGGTTAAGCTGGTCTCTCCGACTGTTTTAGATGGCATCCTGGAACAACCCAGCATAGACCAGCCTGAATTTCCTGGTTGATACTGGATTGGTGCTGGTCTTGCTAGTGGACCAGCATCACTTTAGTTGATTAAACTTGTCAGCCAGCATGGCCTTTTTTGACTGGTTGGCTAAGGGAGTCTTGCTGGTGAAGCTAGTTAAAACTCCTGGTAGGGACTACCAGCATTCAAAGCACAACATATTGGTGACCAGGTGAACTTTAGGGTTAAGTTTTGGGTTAAGCTTAAGATTGGGATTAGAGTCATTGACAACATCTTACCAACCTATAATTGCCCTCTGGATTTATAGGTAGTTCGGGTTAGTATTGTGTTTAACAGGACTGTTGTTCCAAGGCCAACCAAAAATCCAAACTGGAAATTGTCCTACATTACTCGGCAAAGTTCTACTTCACCACAACCCCACTGTATAAGTTCATAGGTAATGATAATGGAGAAACATGCTCAATGTCTTTTTTCATATGCGAGATCCCTCCAAAAACCTGTCTACCTTTGTTTGTTGCCACTTTGTCTTCTTTTTTTTAGCCTTGCATTCTTTATGCTGAATGCAAATGGGACACAAGAAACCAGTCCGTGTGTGGAGAGTGAAAGTAAAAACGAAGAAGAGAAAGGTTTCAATTTCTGACGGAGTCATGAAAACCCAATTAAGCCTCTCCACAAAGAAACATCAAGTGCTTTCACACGGTGGCCGCATGCCTGTGGGAATTTGAGTAACTTCAATTACTTTGGGATTAATTTGGGGTCACGAGGGTCCGTTTGCGGAGCTCTGTTAAGAGAGAGAGCGAGCAAAGTCAGGAGAAGGAGGAGGAGTGGAGGGCTCACTGGTATTTAGTACTGCAGGTTTGACAGAGACCCCATAGCTGCTGTATCTACTGTAACGAAGAATGAGGTCAAGTGCTGAAGACTGTATAAACACTTAGGACAGTAGCAAATATTATTTGTGATCCTTTGAATTAAAATGTAGCTTGACGTGGTAAGACCAGGTACCAACCTCATTCAGTTTCCCATGATGCCTCTCAGCCTTCCATTTTTGCTTATAGGCCTAAAAATGTATAATTTACAATAGAGATGGTCTTGTTCATGAAAACATTTTCCCCCTCCAGTGTTAAAGCTGTAAGATTCCTATTCTAGATAGCACCTTCACGTCAGAGCGCTCCCTGATAAGGTGCTTTTCTTGCAGAAGCCCGAGTCAGCATTTTGGACTCATTTCTAAACTTAGGTTAACAAAATGCAAAGTTACACAATAATATGGAAGGAAAGTAGAATACGAGACTGCAGAACTCCTACAGGAATACAGCTATTGTTATTCAAGACACTTGCATAACCATCCAAACAATTAGATTTTTTTTTTCTTTCTTTTTTTTTTTTTTTTACCTTAGCCTGAGGTGTTAACGGTTTAAACGTATAATTTAAATGTTTTCAAAGAGGAAAGGCATCAGGGATCCAATGAGACAGCGTATTATGGAGGTCGCTGTCCCTCTGTGCTAACCTCAGATACTTTAATCCTTAACTCTAAGGATTATAAATATTATTTTTTGTCTTAACTTTTTTGAGTATCTTAGATCTCATTTCCATCAAACTTGCCGTTTCCTGGTAAAAAAATACCAGAATTGCTTCGGCGGAAAGCCAGGTTCAGAGTACATGTATAACATACAGTAACATGAAGGATTCTTTGTAGTGATGCACTGAAATTAATTATTATTGAAACAAAATTATAGTGTTCATTTAGCCGAAAACTGAAAATAGTTTATTTAACTATTCAATAATCAACACTCAACAACTGAGTTGTATTTAAGCATTTAAATTGCACATAGAGCAGTTTTTATATTAATTTTTTAATACAATTATTTACACTGTATTTGTTGTTCAAATATAAACATTTATATGGTGTCTGAATATTTTCAGTTGCCAAAATTTCAGTGCATCATTAATTCTTTGTATATTAAAGTATTGTACCACATATTAGCATACAAGTTCATTAATCATAAACCAATATTATGTCTATTATGTCAGGCTCAAAAGATCTTGCAGTTCTCTATTGGCAGAGATGTTTCTCTCTGAAGGAAAAACTAGCAGCTGTTAATCTGATGCCATGGCTTCTTGCTAAAGAGGTGTCTAGGTGGCCACAAAGACCCCACCCACGGTCATGTTTTTGCACTCATCAGGGTGCAAATGATGTGCCTATAAAGTGAGTAAATTGTGCATCCTGTTAAGTGATATGGCGCTCGCTACAGAAGAGAGTCGCAGATACCAGCCACAGCTGCTGTTCTACTGTTAAAGAGCCTCTTACTGTGATGTAACCCCTGACTGATTGAGAGAAAGAGAGCGAATCCTCTCTGGATCAGATAGTGAGGTCACACAACTCACCTCTCTCACTCTCTTTGTGGAGAGCTGCACTAAAGGCGCACAGATATTACAGGGTTTCCTTTGCTCTTATTTTAATGGTAAGTGTTATGGGCAGGGGTCAGTATTTCTTGTTGAAATCACTAACAGAAGAAGGCCCCTCTCAGAGATGAGAAAAGGCCACTGGAGGAGTGATCTGACATGTTTTATAAAACAATGTCATGAGCCAGCTCATTCAAGTGGAAAAATGACTCGGAGCATCTAAACTGCCACAGAGGGGGAAAGATGGAGAATAGAAAAGAAGGGAAACCAATAAACCTCTGTCATTCACGAAATACAAGTGTAGACATTTTAACACTTCAAGTGGCCCATGCAGTGGTCATCATTGAGATGTACAGTACCAATGTGTGAGTAGATACGTCAACCCTGAGAAATTCTGCTATGTTTAGCAGAAAACTATAGTCTACTCTGTCACAATTGGGTGTTTTAAAATTGGACAGCTTCATTGACATTATAAAGAATGTGAGTTGATTTTCTGCTCATATCCTGTGTAATCACTGTGTAACTGCACATTGTTTACAGTTGCCAAGAAATATTGCAGTTTGACAGTTATACTGGCTGCGTCCAAAAGCTGAAAAACATACAGAGGTAGAAAGGCAACAAGGCACGTCCGAATTCAGTGATCTTGTCACATCCTGTCTACTGAGATACCTTCATCTGGTCAATTTTTGAAGGCAGAATAGATGTATCCTTTTGCTTCCAATGATACCCCACTATCCTGTGGGTTCAATTCTGTCATAGGTAAGCTAAAAAAAAAAAAAAAAAAAAAAAAGTGTCTGAAAATTGCAGTTGGTGGTAAGTTTGTGTGTAAATATATGTTTTTGAGCAACCTTTTCCACTTTCGATGTCACTTCTAGAAGAAGTTGATATTGTGGTATATTGTGGTTGATATTGTGTTAGTTTGACTTCACAAAATAAGACACTGAGCCAAATTTACTAGTGCTATAAATAAGAGAACACCGACTCATATATTAATGTTATATATATCAAATGTTATATTGAAAGTCAGTATTCGTGTCTTCCGATTGGTTCTTCTGTGGACTTAGAGGCTTTTGCTGACAAGGGAAGTGGCATTAAGTGTTACGTGTCTAAGTAGCGGATTTGAAGCGAAAGTATTTGATCAATGTGTGTATTATGTATGTAGAACATTCGCTCAATATTATTATCAAATTTTTGACAGAAGTGGTGTTTAGTGTCTTTTGCATCTGAACTCTTTATATATATATATATATATATATGTCTGTGTGTGACTGTGTATGGTAAAAGATGGGACTTTGTTTAACCTGGTAGTTTTGCTTTACATTATAATCCTTATTTTAGGTTTTGGTAGAAATAAAATGTATTCAAATTGCTGTTGGAAAATACTTGGGCAAAATACAGCCACTTACCAACAATCTGTCACAAAATTCCTCTTTTTAGGAAGGACCTGGTCAGAATCACTACACGCACCACTGGTCAGATGTAATCTGTAAACATTAGACTTTCATGTTCGGTTCTCTTTCCCGCCGTCAGCAGAAGAGGTGTGAAGGGAACTATGTTTGAAGCAGACTAAAATACAGGTTTGGAGCCTCGCTACCTCTAAATGGAGTTCAAACTGTCATTATCTGTCCACACAGATAAACTCAAATTACACCTCTATCCTTGGCTGTTAAGTTGTTTTCTTTGTCGCAGCCCTCTCTCTCCTTTTTTTTTTTTTTTTTGTTTTTTGTTTTTTGTTCTTGCTCACTTGTTCGCTAGGTAGGAAAGGGAAGCTTGAGCCGTCTAGCAGGTGCATTCACGCAGAGGTAAGCACTCAGCATATGTAAGTGCAATTCTAAAATCACTGTCTTGCTGCGAAACACTTGAAATTGTTCTCTAATGGCCTCGGCTTTGTCATATGGTTTTGATTATAATGTGAAGATTGCATTGCCTTGCCTTTAGCGAGGGTGAGATGGAAGAGTAATTGGTACGTGCATCGAATGCTTTGCCCTCCTCGTCACAGAGCTAAAAGGGGAACCCCCCTCCCCTCCCCGAAGACACGCACATGCACGAATACATGCAAGAGCGCTGTGTCTCCTCTGGTCATTGCTAATGTCTCAGTCGGGCTGTCAAGAGTTTTCTAAGTGGGTTATTTATCAAGCCTTGCCCTGTTAAATATGCATATCTGCTGCAATCCCAGACATGTCTCCAGTTTCCCATTCTAGATTACAGCAGTTGGAATACAATTGCCAGGCGGAGGGTCAGCAACCAGCCATTTTTAATATTCCTTTTATTTATTTATATATTGATTCATTTATCTCTAGAATGGGATGAGTTTTACTTGTTAGATGAGTGAAAAGTCTTTTCTCGGGTCTCCTCACAACTTGTGGGCTTTATCTGAACACTGCACTCTTTAGCATGCATCAGGGGTAGATTTTGGGTGGGATTGAACTTTTTTTGTACTTGTAATTTTCTGGATCTATTTATTTATTTGTTTATTTATTTTTTGCTTGTTTGCTAATTGATTGGTAGCATTACTATTGCTAGCACTCACTGGAATCCTTTCAACAGTTTATCCTACTTAAAGGAAACCCCAAATTGAAAGGAAAAAACATCTTAGTGTGTATTTATTTATGAGATGCCATAGTATCTGCACAGCCTCCTTGAAAGCTGAGATTTGCTGTTTATATGACTGCAACAACTTATCCGTGCGTTTACGGCATGATCTTACTCCAGTTATTTTGAGAATGAGCCAGTTTTTGATAGTAATCAGTATACTGCTGTGTATGTAAATCTCACTTGTCACATACTCTAAAACTTAGCTTGGCCAAGTACACAATACAATGAAAATATGTTGTCAGATTGTTAGTCAGGGCTATCTGTGTATGAAACTGTATTATTCAGGATTTACGTATCTTAAAGATGGTTCCTAATCCAAAACACAATTACTTTACTTACCTTGAACAACTCTAAATCATACCTAGATTTTGGTCAACTACCACAGAGTGGAGTTTATATAATCCATTTTCCTCATCATATTTCAGATGTTTCAGAGCTAAAGGGCTTTGGTTTATTTTTAAATATGCTTTTCTCTTGTTTGTCTATCCGCAGCTTTCAAAGGAGCCTCTCTCTCTATTTCCCTCAGCCGTTTGGGTCATCTTACAGCTGGGCAAAACTGCCAGCCTGCTTTCATTTGTTTTTCTGTTTTTCATTCCCCCCCAATTCTCTCCTCCATGCTGCATAAACTCTTTTGAGGAGGAATATTGTTTTTAGGATGAATGCACAGCTGTGCTCCCTACAAATCCCAGTCGGAGTGTGAACAAACATGCCATGAAACAGCCTGCAAAGAATGCACATATAAAAAGGCCTGTTTTATTGATGAGCCTTTTTTAAGGCACCCCCAAAGACTCTGATTCTGCGCGTGTTTTTCATGCTTAAGCTACGTGGCTTGTGTTGACTGATATCAGCTGATGCAGGCAGGCAGTAGACTGTAGAGTTAAGGCCCAGTGTTTTACTCAGACACACACTAATAAATTCTCCCTAATTCATTTTTTATTGTCTCAGGGGACCGGCCTGCAGATTTGCCTCAACAGAGGAAGCATCGAGTTACCTCCTCTAAATAATTGATGCTTCTTGCTTCTCTCCCAGACATGGCCGAAATCTCAAAATATTCACTGGCTTGACTAAATATGAAGATTGCCTCTGAGAGAGAGAGAGAGAGAGAGAGAGAGTGTGTGTGTGTGTGTGTGTAAAGGGTGAACTGGCTTGCGCTCTGGTTTTGACACAGTTTTTTGAGGCACGCCGATGTCATTTGCCTGTGTAAGTGATGGTGCTTTTCTCCGCCACGTTAGAGGTGCACCCGGGCCTTTTCAGAGGTTAAGTGCTATGTGTCTTTATGGTGCTAATGCCGCTTGCGCACATACATGCACTTGTGCCACGCAACGGGAGACGGGCACACGTTACACCTCGCCTATTGTTCGAACTCACGACTCTCCGCGTAACTGCTTGGAAAATGGCGGGAAAAAAGGCTCAAATGCTAAGAAAGCGTAAATGATGAGGGTGTCTGTGGTCAAGCAAACTTAATTACTCGGTGCTCTTCATTTTGGTGTATTTTAGCCTTAATGGCGTGAAATGTCGTGCTGTTTCATTGTTGATGCTCACATCCTGTGTATCTCATCTCCACCATCATTCACTCTTATTCTGATTAGTACTATTATTATTCTGTCTCTCTGTGTGGAAAAGCTTAGAAATCAGAAAAGCAGTCTGATAATGCCAAGAATAAAATAACAACATATTAATATTTTGAAAGAAGAGACATGATGTTTGACAAATCAAGTATCACCAACACAGTCTCATGACAATTCGTAACTTTTATGTTTTTGCAAATTTGTAAATTTGTACAGTCTCACAAATTTGTTAGTCATTATTACTTTTTTATATAATTCATTCATTTACATGCAATGCACAATGTAAAAATGTGTACAAGTTAGCCAATTTGTTAAATACTGTAGTTTTCTGGTTGTTGTAATTTTAGATGCTCTCAAAACTGTACTTGTAGGCTTCACTCAGTGTGTCGATGTATTTCCTTTATATTTAATTTAATGTCTAAAATAATGAGGTTGAGACCGCATTCAGTTAAAGAAAAACTGAAAATGTTTTTCCACGAATTTTCAGTTGACAATAAATGTGTATTTTCAATTAACATTAAAGGATTAGTTCACTTTGAAATGAAAATTAGCCCAAGCTTTACTTACCCTCAAGCCATCCTAGGTGTATATGACTTTCTTCTTTCTGATGAACACAATCGCAGAAATATTAATAAATATCCTGACACATCAGAGATAATGGCAGTGATAGTAATCAATGAGTATGATTCCCATCCATCATAAATATGTGCTCCACATGACGCTGGGGAGGTTAATAAAGGCCTTCTGAAACGAAGAGATGCGTTTGTGTAAAAAAAAAAAAAAAAAAAAAATCCATATTTAAACAAGTTACGAAGTAAAATATATAGCTTTTGCCAGACCGCCTTCTGTATTGAAGTTACGAAGAAAGTGTAAACTGGCATCACGTCAGTTACACTTTTTCCATAAGTTGAAAAGGGAAGGCGTAGGACGTAGCGTAAGCTTTGTGAACTGTTTTAAACTTTATGCGTACGTTGAATACGGAAGGCGGTTCGTGCGGAAGATAGATATTTTACTTAACTTGATTTTTTTTTTTTTTACACAAACAAATTGCTTCACTTCAGAATAGTACTAATTAACCCCCCGGAGCTGTGTGGAGCACATATTTATGATGGATGGATGTGGATGGAAGCACTTTCATCAGCTAATACTCATTGATCCCTATCACTGCCATTATAAAGCTTTGATATATCAGGGTATTTATTAATATTTCTGCGATTATGTTCATCAGAAAGAAGAAAGTTATATACACCTAGGATGGCTTGAGGGTGAGTAAAGCTTGGGCTAATTTTCATTTTAAAGTGAACTAATCCTTTAAGACTCATAATAACAAGCAAGCATAATTCGAATTTCTGATTTTAAATAAATTTTTGTGGAAATCATTCTGATTTGACATTTAGTATTGTCAATGATGTGGTGATTTTTTTATTTTTTTAAAACATTCGTAACGTAAATTGTTGCATCAACAGAATTCAATCGGAAAGGCTGACATAAAACGAGAGTAGTTTTTAAACTGTCACATTAGCACATTCATTTACATACGGTTTTACCATTTGACAACTTACAAACATGAACAATTTGAACAATCATGAACAATTTTTTTTTTTTTTTGTGTGGTTTTACACAAAATTAACACATTGATGCAACAGCTTGCACAAGAATAGTTTCATGAACAGTTTACGCAAATTTGTTCTGCTTGTGTTTCATGAATAAAACACATTAAAATGACTGTACTTCTTTCACTCGTAGCCTCAGCTCATTTTCTGGGTTTCTGTCTGACATCAATTGTTCTTTAACTGATGTAATATCTCTTCTGTTTTGCTCTGTCATAAATAGAGAGGCCTGTTGTTAACTATTGTTGCTGTAACTTCCTTGGTTTCTCTCTCTGGGCTGGTTGTAATATATATATATATATATATATATATATATATATATATATATATATATACCCGTTCACCTCAGCTCTTGTACTAAATGCTCAGGACAGGAAAACCGAGCCCCTCTGCACAACTTCCTAAAAGAACAGTGTCTGCAGTTTATGGCTGCATGAAGAATGCAATATTAAACGATTAACATGCTGGGATAATGTTTCGGGAAGATAAAAGTATTGTGGTGTGGGAGTACTTTTACCACAGGGCCTCGGTTGCAGTCTAATGGAGGAGAGACACAGGCAGTGTCGAAGAGCATTGTCTTAGGTGACTGTCCCTCACTTCTCCTCACACTTTTTATTTATTTTATCCCCCCCCCCAGGAAGCGAGTCCTTTTAAGCCCTTCTTACAGTTGCACACACATACTTATCCTATACGCCCACCCAGCAATCCCACCAGATTAGCTTTTAAAGAGACTTGTCATCCCAAATGTTGTCTCTCTTTCTTTCTCTGGGTCTCAACCCCGCTGACCCTAGCTACCAATTAGCGTCCTCTTGCATCCATCTCACCCACACCAACCTTGCCTCTAGTACCCAGCTGATTGGCTAACCGGTTAGGTGGGAATCTTCTGTATGCTGGCTAATGTTGTCAGTATGAGTCCCTTGCTGATTGCCTAAAGGTTAGACCACCTTTCTGGAGGTATGCTCTTCTTCAGCCAGTGGAAACTGGGTTGACTATTGCTCCTCTTTAAAGACCCTATGACATCAAATGTCTTAAAGTTTAGAACTCACCTTATTATGAAATTTATAATGGCTGATTAGTTAGAATAGAAACAGCCATTTGGAGCACTTGGCTGACGAGAATTGTTCTGATTTGGCTGATGGCCAAATGTGGTTTCATATTGGAGTGTTGTGTTTGAGAATTTATTTTAAGTTCTGTTTTTGACATTAATTCTAACAGATTCTAAAGACTTTTCGTTATGATTGATGTGACTACGTACACACCATGTTGCTACCAAATGCAGTTCTGTAATCCGTTTCAGGGCCTCTGAAAATATACATATTGATTGACAGACTGCACAGCCAACGCTTTGGATTTGGTTCAGAGAGAGCGTGACAGAGTCTTTGACACTAACAATATAGTTTGTGTCTGGCACTTGCACTTGATTTTCCGAGTGTGTGTGCTGAGATGCTGTATGAGCGTACGATTTGCTTCACCACACACACACTCTGTCTCCGCAGCAGTCATGGTGGGGAATTAACTTGGTGGCCCTGTTTGATCACGCCTCAGCAGCTCCCCTATTTGCCCTGTTCTACCCCCAAAGCCCCGGGGCCTCCTCCTGCTCCCACACGCACTCACATGTTCAGCTGTCATGTCCAGCATTCATGGCTTTTTTATGGCAGTAAGGAAATGGTAGAGATGGGGGACATAAACAAAACATTGATAAGAAAGAAAAAAAGCTCAGGCTGGTGTTATTTGTGTTTTCAGTGCCTAGAACAACGAAAGTTTGAGTTGGTTGGTGTATGGAATAAATGAATATATTTTCTATACAAACTTTTAATATAAAATTTATTTGTTTTTGTTTGTTTACTTAAGTAGATAGGAATATGAAATATGGCAATATAGGGAAAAAGATGATCAGCTTCTATTAGGGGTGTAACGGTACATGTATTAGTCCCAAACTGTTAAGGTACAGCCGTCACAGTTCAGTGCATGCAGTCACACGACAAAACAGTCAGTCACAGGCCATCCACACTCCAGTCCAGAAGGAGGCACATGTGGTAATGCAATGCTGTTTGCTAACCGCCACAACAGGAAAAAGCACAGAAGAAGAACAGACGATCTATGCATAGATATGTTTGTGTGTAACTTCTCAACTAGTGTTTCAAACATGGAAAGACATCAGTAAAACAGCTTGGGAACAATATCTCGTGTAGCATTACATTTACCTCAGGCAAGTCATTTAGTGTCCACCGCATGTTAATTCACTAGAGAAATGAACTCTAGAGGGGACCATTTCACTAAATATATGCATTATATTAGCCTATATATTCATTATATTTGCTTTACCTATTAGTAATGTCTTATTTTATATATTTTTAAATAAATTTGTCATTAAAAGAAGTGACAGTAACTGTGTAAATGATTATATTAAAAAAAAAATGAATTGAAGAATTTATTGCAAAAAAAACAAACAAGCCCTGCTTTATATGCAATTTACATGTTTTTTTTTTTTTCTTTATTATTTGAGTGTTGAGTGTTGATTTATTATATCTAAAAATAAATAGCAACTGAATTTAATAGTTTGGCCTTTCCCCCCCCGCTGTACCGAACCCTGTAGCAAACAGTGACTTCAATACCGGTACATACAGAACCGTCATGTTTGTGTACCGTTACACCCCATGTATGTTAAAAAAAAAAAATTTGTCATTTATTTATTTATTTTTTACATGTGTAGACGGGTAATATGCCAACATAGGAACAAAAATTCTCTGTAAAAATCCTGTAACAATCGAATGATTATAGAAGGGGTCTTCTATGTTTTTCAGGGCAAGGACCCCTTAGGCGATGGAGCCGGGACCCCTGATACAAAATATGTCAAACAGAGCTACATATTAACCATATAGCCTTCGATATTAATAGAAACCAACCATATTATGATAGTTAATATTATGTTAAGACAGAAGATTTGAACTATACACGTATTGCACATGCATCATTGTCTGTATATTACTAATTAAAATTGAGATTTATGCATGATAACAAGCATACGATGCAATAAAAATCACAATTCATTGGTTGTTTACAGTTGTTGTAAATTTAATTGATTTGCAGAGTCATTTTAATTTTACTGTCAGATGGACAATTAAATATTTTAGTTTAACTTTAGTTTAAAGTTAACTAAAAATGTTTAATTTAACTGTGATGGAAAATTGCAGATAATGTGTAAGCAACGGCGCCACCATAACAAGAATAGCAATGTACAGACATTTTAAGATTATTTAGAATCATTATTTTTACAAGTAATTGGAGTGGAATATCAGAAATATAGTGGTGCAAACATTTTTCTATTAATCTGCATTTACATTGCATGTATCTATTTTGGGACATATGCCATATTTTTGTCCCATGCTAGTTGTCACTATGTCATTTGCAGTTCTGGGAGTGAATCCTTAATTTACATGTAGATGTCACTTCCGAAATTGCATGTAATTGGCCAAAAACAAAACTTTTATTCAATGGATTATATATAGCCTCAAAAACTGCCTTTACAATCACTAAAAAGCTGTCACTCATCTCCGTTCGCATTCTCACAAAGTTCCATTAATATCTTACAAGTTAAAGTTAAAAGTTGTCTACACTGCATAATGAATCTTTTACCTACATCGGGTCTTTTGTTAATGAAAGGATTCTCAAGCCTGCAGAACTGAACATAAACTCCGGTGTCTTGAGTGGTGAGTGGGTTCTGATTGGCCATTGCGTTTATGAGATCAACAAATATGACTGTTATTGGCTACATTTCTCACCTCTACAAAACACGTTTTAAGTAGAAACATTTGACATTCTCCAGAGCGCAAACACAGAAACACTCTGGAGCATTTGCCAAATGATTTTATTCACCAGTTTCACCACTATGATTTTATTACAGTATCAACTGAGGGTTCTCTTGCTTTTGTTTAAGGGTGCTTATATTTAAATTTGACTTTGTGATGTTTTTACCCATGTTTTAATTTAACAAAAAATCATTTGTGATAAAACAGTAATTGGCGGACCCTCTGCAGTACTGCTGCGGATCCCGGTCGAAGACCCAGATTAAAAGTCAATATACTTAGTTTTCCTAGTGGTTTGGCTAACACAAAGATCTGATACCATCACTGTCTGAAAGGATGACATAAGGTCCACACGTCGCATGCTAGTGTTAATCGTGTTTTGTGCGGAAATCTTTAAATCCCGACATGAACTGCTCGATAAGCCCAAACCTACTGCTGTTTGTGTCCACCTCAATTATGTGATGTGGACAAAATAGCGACTGTGCTAATAATGGGAAAGCAGGATTTGTTTGGTTTGTCTGCTAGGTTTCATGGCGTGTGTTTAGCAGGAATCGCAGAACAAGGTGTTTTTTTTGTTTGTTTTTTTTTTTGTTAATTTAGAGGAATTTTTTGTTATTCCAGAGAGAAGTGGAAAAGAAGAGGGAAGCCAAATGCAGAGGCAGTTTGAGTTGTATGTGTGCTGTCTGGGGAGCTTAGCGTGATACACAGAGGAATAAACAGAAAGGGCAACGTCTGGGCTGCAACACTCTCTTTCTTTCCCTTGGTTTTGCCCATCTTCTCCCTTTCTGAGATTCCTTTCTCCATTAGTATAGATGTCTTTCTGCTGTTTCACCCTCACAAATTCTCTCTCTCTCTTCCCTTTTCCTCCACTATTTCTCTTTTTCCTCTTTATATCTTTCCCTCTTTTTCCCTATTCCATCTTCTTGTCTATCTGAGGCATGTGAGCGGTATGTGTGTGTGTTGCTCTGTGCTTTTGGGACCAGCAGAATGTCTGTTTTGAGGACAACAGCGGGGGGCTAATGAAAAGGCTTTGTTGATTTTAACGAATTACTAGCCACTGTAGCCAAAATAAATATAATCTGCTTTTTGGATTAGTTGTCACAGACGATTTTACCTACTGACGGTGATTAAAGAACCGGGCAGACAAGCCGGCCAGCATCTCTCCAGTGACCCCCCTCAATAAAATGCCAATAAATAGGAGCAAATAAAGACTTAGAGCATTAGTTATCTGTAATAAACAGTGACACCCTATATAATGTTGGGTTGGACTTCAAAGCAGCCGGGTTTATAAGCAGAGCAGCCGTAACCCTGTTAGCTGAGCTGCATGCAGGAGGAGTCTACTCTCCTC